>JAYMTP010000188.1:0-42051 GCA_036897365.1 Geranium brycei
AATAATTTTTTTATTTTAACAAGATCGGTGGGGTCCGCGGCGGGGGGGGGGGGGGGGGGGGCCAGGGGGGGACAACCGCCCCCCCTTGGCCGGATAATTCAGAAATTTTCAATATAAGTTTTGTTCGAAAATTGCATTCTCCCCCTCTAAATGGTAATATATATACATATTGTCTAAAATAAATAAAAGAGTTAAACAACTCAGTGGTAAAAGGGGAGCTCTTGAATCCTAGAGGTTGTGGGTTTAAGTCATAGAGCATACATTTGATTTTAATGCTCTTAATTGTTGTTGGTCAATTTCAAACTTTTTGATGATAAATCAGTTTGACCCCTTAAAAAAATTTCTGGATCTGCCACTAAATATGGTACTGAAAGTCTCATATATAACAAATCCCAACTTATGACTTGAGATAAAATTACCGTTCTCAACCGAATGACGAATTATGAGTCCTAATTAGAAGGAAAATATGATATTACCAAAAAAAATGATGTTGTAAAAAGTGAAAATTCATGAGTTTTTTTAGGGAAATGAATTTGTCATCAAGCATATCATACCTACATTGGGCGTTTGTTAATTTCTCAAACCACATCTTAATTACTATTAATCCTTTTGAATTCTTTGATAGATGTGACTGTTTTCAATGCTTATATGAAGTTTACTGTTGTAATTTACATTTTTTCTTATTGCTATAATACCACATCATAAAGAATGTAAATCTGTTCACCAAGTTAAATAACAATTTGAGATTTCATCTATTAGGTTAACCTTTAGGCAGTTGAGTTTTTGACATGGTATTAGAGTTTGGTCTGTTTTGTACGTGACTTTCATATATTATTTGTTTATGGCTTAAGACACATGAATCAGACGTCGTTTGTTTCCGCATGTCTTTCAACCCGAATTATACGTGAGATGGGGTTTTAAAGTACCGCATTTGAAAGATGCAAATCTGTTCATCAACTCAAATAACAGTCAATATTAATGTAAACTTTTAAGTGAATTAAGCTTCTGACACAATGCAATCAGACGTATTTGAGTATATATGATTCTAGTATAATACATTTAAATGGTAATTTGATGGACCAATTACCATCATATTGTTAACATTTAAAATAATTTTAATTTTAATGGTATATTATAAGCGGACGATTAAAATAATTTGATTTGCAATTTAGACTTTTGTATGAGTAATGATAGGTTATAAATCCCAGATTTAGCAGCCATTTCCCATGAATGCGTGCGTGGAAAAACATGGAAGCGACACGTAGGTGTAGAGGAGAGGGATATTTCTCTTCGTGTAGCGGTACAGGTGGCTAAGCAAGACACGTCAGACTAGGTCTAGCGCGTGGGCTCACCCACAGAGAATACGCGTGGGTCAATGAGATGGCCACGCGCCTATTATGTCATCACTCTGCTGTCTATAAAGCAATGGACACCTTCATTGCTCTCTCCACATTCTGTCCTCTCCATCTGCGCTTAAATCACCAACAACAAACAAGTCAGTACCGTTTCACAGAACCGACTCGTCTGAGATCCAATTTTCATCTTCATGGAAGAGAATCATAGCTCCGCCACTTCCACCGCCGTCGCCGGCGACACTACCAGAGACCTCCCCGCGCCGGACGTCCAGATCCTCACCTCCGCCGGTCTCCGCATCCCCGCTCACGCCAAAATCCTGGTAATTTTCTTCAATCGCACGCCAACTGTTCGACGAAATGCTCGATCCAGAAAATCTCGATTTCTTCGATTTAGCTGCGATTTCTTTGCTTGAGGTTCTGATTTTGTGTGTGTTTGGTTTGGAATCAATGAAGGCTTCAGGTTCGCCGGTGCTCGAGAGCGTCATAGATCGGCCGAGAAAGCACCGGAGCTCGGAGAAGGTGATTCCGATCCTCGGCGTCCCTTGCGACGCCGTCAGGGCCTTCGTCACGTTCCTCTACTCCTCAAGGTCCGATTCAGACACGCGTTTTTCGTTTTTCATATTTAAATTTGATTGGTCCAGAATTGGAGGAACGCTTCTGATTGGTTTAGCCGTTTAGGGATTTGTGAAATTACGGTCTTGACCCTCGCTGACTTGATCAGGTGCGCGGAGGAGCAGCTGGAGAGGTATGGGGTTCATCTCCTGGCGCTGTCTCATGTATACTCGGTCCCTCGCTTGAAGCAGGTATGCACCAAGGCCTTGATCGAGCGGGTCTCGACCGAGGACCTCGTCGATGTGCTTCAACTGGCGCGCCTCTTCGACGCGCCCGATCTCTACCTCAAGTGCATGAAGCTTGCCGCCAAGCATTTCAAGGCCGTGGAAAACACTGAAAGCTGGAAGTTCTTGCAAGATCACGACCCCTTGCTCGAGCTAGAGATTCTTCAATTCATCGATGAAGCCGAAAATGTGAGCTAAACAAACCCTCAAACAACTTCATATTGAACAAATGGTAATGGGTATTTGTTTGTATTGACAATGGTGCGAATTTGATTGATTGCAGAGGGAAATGATGACGAAGAAGGTTAGGGAGGAGCAGAGGTTGTATCTGCAGCTAAGCGAGGCAATGGAGTGTTTGGAGCACATATGCACGGAAGGATGCACCGGCGTCGGGCCACACGACGTGGAGTCCCTAGAGAAGAAGGGACCTTGCAGCAAGTTCTCAACCTGTCAAGGCCTCCAGCTCCTTATCAAACACTTTGCGGCCTGTAAAAAGAGGGTCGATGGAAGGTGCACGAGGTGCAAGCGGATGTGGCAACTTCTTAGGCTTCACGCTTCCATGTGTGATCAACCCGATTCCTGCAAAGTTCCTCTCTGCAGGTAACAAGTCAAATTCAATCAAAATTCCTTTGCTCAATTCATAGTAAAGATGAAGATTTGGTTTTTATTGACATATGACCCAATCAATGATTTGGTTTGAGGATTAGCAATATCTGTCTGCATCAACATGCCTGATTTTTTCAAACTTGCACATCTAAGCTTGCAATATAATTATTGTTCTTAAGATTATGTACACCATGTATGTAAGTTATTGGACCTGTTCTCTGGTGAAAAATTCAGACCAAGAAGTGATGGGGTCCAAATTTTGGCAACATACAAATATCGTGCCGATATAGAAACCAGACGGTTCATGTTCTGTTCATGAATTGGGACAGTTCCTAACATTTTGAAAAAAGGACATGTAAATACAAATATCAATTGCTGAAAACGACACATTATTAGTGGCACATATTAGGCATCAGAAAATATCAATGCAGGGGAATCAAGGCCGACACCTTGCCCATCCATTTCCAATGCAATATTGTCCATTTCCTTCTTGTCGCATTGCTCTTTATTTGTTATCAGACAATGGACATTTCATTAGTTGCATTTACGTACTTTGTTTTGTCTGTCATTAGTATCAAGTTGATGCTTAGTGGCCCTTTTACTGATATTTTGTTTGGGGATGATGGCATTGACAGGCAATTCAAGCAGAAACCACAAGCAGAGAAAAGAGGGGAAGACGCAATGTGGAGGCTGTTGGTGAAGAAGGTTGTCTCGGCCAAAACCATATCGTCTTTGTCTCTTCCGAAGAGGAAGCGAGTGGATGAACCGAGAGGATTGGGGCGGCACTGAGGTTTGAGGAATGTTCAAATGTGTTATTATTTTGTTTATGGAATGGATTGTGAACACAAGTGCTAGTTATATATTTATGCACTTGAGTATTAGTATAGGTGGAGTGAACAAAGTTTGTGTACAAAGCAAGAAGAATTTGTAGAGATTAACTTGCTGGTTTCTCAATCTAATTTATCTCCAGTTATATATAGATGTTAATAATGTTACTGTCTTGGTGTACTTTTTGGACATTTTTATCACAAATTTTCCATCAGTCATTAGAATAAAATTAACTTGGATATTTTGTTTAAGTTTAACATTGAAAGTACACAGTTTTGTTTTGAGTTTTAGACTCAAACTTAATTCATGAGGACGAGGGATAATTTATTAAATCCTACCCAATATCATGTCACAAAAATAATACAAAGTTATTATATAAAAAAAAGTAGAGAATGTGATTTACGAGGGACAATATTATAAATCTTACCATATATATTCCATTACAAAATTAATACAGAATTATTATAAATAAGCGAATTTAATATCAGGGAAATTGAATATTCAATTATAAAGAGAATCGAGTCTAAAAAAATTGGATATTTTTAGTATTAATCATGACCGAAATACTTTTTATACAAGAAAAGAACAAAATTAATATTTCAATTATTAATTTAGGAACATTCTCGGACTAAATAAAAAAAGAAAAGAAAATCTAAATTATAGCTGACGAACCTACCCCAGAACCGACCTGAAAGCAAGGAAGGCTATAACCTAAGAAACATGAGTCATGGCTGCTACTGCTCTGCTACTATGTTTGATATTTTATTGTGTTGTCTTCATTAATTAATGTGGACTCCTTTAACAAAATTTAGCGACCTGGCTTGTCCAATTTTGATTTTGCATCAACCTAATAATATTGTTGATTCATATAATATATGGTTAATTACAGTTTACTCATATTAAAATGATCTCATTTACACTTTATTACAATTAAAATTAAACTTTTATACTTTGTCCAAGTTAAAATAGTTTTTTTTACACTTTGCTCCATTTTCGTCTGTTTTGACGTTAAATATAAATCACGAGAAATATGTTTTTTAAATGACATGAATACCCTCATGACATTTTGTCATTTAAGAAAATATATTTCTCACGTGATGCCACACGTGACCTATATTTAACGTTAAAACAAACAAAAATGGGGTAAAGTGTAAAAAGACCATTTCAGCTTGGGCAAAGTGTAAAAAAACTCATTTTAATTTGACCTAAGTGTAAAAGTTTTATTTTATCTGTGATAAAGTGTAAATGAAATCATTTTAATAGGAATAAACTGTAATTAACCCTATAATATAACATAGTGGAAGGGTCTATCAAGGTGAGAGCAATGTCTTCGAGATTCTCTTTGGAGGTAACAATAACATCATTGTTTCGGAAACAAGCCAAACCTCACAAAATGTGCACCTAGTATTCATTACCATGTGTGGAAAATGTGATATCGAAAAAACCAACATGGAGCAGAGGTTTTGATTTGTTTGGTGGGGTGGTTCATGGTTTGGTTTTGAATCTGTTCGGTTTAATTATGAACCCAACTGATTGATTCGGTTTTAAAAAAATAATTGAAATTGAACCAACGGAATTTGGTTTGATTTGGTTTTAAATATATTGGTTCGATTCGGTTTGTTATTAACCGAATCTCGTGAAATTATAATATTTTAGACCGTTTTGACTTATTATTTTACTTATCAGTTTCTAATTCACTTTGAATTGATTTTCATGAAATCCTCACATTTAGACCAATATCTACTCATTAATTGACTTATTTTTTTGTTGTCCTAGTATTTCTAAACTCAATTAATAAGATCGGTTAATTAAAATTAACACTTATCTAAATCGATCGATTTTCGGTTTGATTCGTTTTTTTTATCAATTCTCACTTTATAAACCGAAACCGAACTGATGGGTTTTGGTTCGGTCAATTTTGAACCAAATCAAATCGACTCCTTTCGGTTCAATTATTTTTAACACCCGAGGGTTAACTTTAACATTAAATTAAAAAAAAAACAGTTAATTATGCCGGTAATTATATTATAAAGCATCAAAATTTTATTAAGTTATTTTATATATTCATGAAATTGATTTTATCACTATTCTAATTAAAATACAACTAACATGTCAAAACATTGTCTATTTATTAGCTTGAGTGTGGCTTAGTGGTTGACACTACTAGCTCCCTGAATTCAGACTAGGGTTTGAGACTCGCCACAATATTTAAGTGGTACCGTAGTGAGGTGGGTTTAAAGGTAATTTAAGAAAGTGATGTAATATTCAAAAAAATGTGTCAACTTTCAATAATTATGGACATCAAATAAGGCATCATGTACTATGGACAATTTCACCAACAAAATTATTTTTAACTTTTATATATGAGCTCAATCATTCAATGAGAACTCATGTTTCAAAGATGCTATACAGTTATTGCAAAAGAATTGAGGAGAGTATTTTTTTTATCAGCGAATCATGAAAATTTTTTGTTTTGGATTAATTTTTGGAGAACCGTGTTATTGGTCTTTTAACCCTTTTGTCAGTATCCAAGAGAAAAAATTCGTAAGTATCAAGATTCGAACTCAAGATCTGACATTGCTTGTTATAATTTCATCTTGCTGGTACATGTTTGTAAAAAAAGGAAAAATATCCTTTTGAAATGGTAATGAAAGTGGTCGGTCGAATTTGTAAAGAAAAAGTTATTGAGATGGCAATCAACATGTCATGTCTAGAGCAACAAAGAATCTATGTGAAGGGTCCTACTTGGATTGGATCCACTATTGTTGCATCTTTTCCAATGGTTCTCAAATGATGGCACTCACTGCTAATCTGCTATGCATGATGATGACTCCAATGACAATATTTATTTAGCAATTTTAGGCCTCAGATTTGTTTGCTCCAAAAAAATTACACACTACAAAGATCAAGCGACCCTTAGACATCGGTTTTGTTAGATATCTAACACTGCATAGAGACTATTGTTATATTTTGAAGATCAACTGATGAATTCAGTCTTTTCATCAGAGTATACTATAAGAAATTTGTTAGATTTCAAGTTTGTTTTCTTGATAGGTTTCAATGATGTTTTCTTCGGGATTTTTTTTGGTGTTTTTTATTATTTTCTTCAAGAACACATCGGTGTTCTTAGGTAAATATTCAAGACATGTTAATGTCAAGCAGTATCAGAGCAATTACTTTTACACATACATGATTCTCTTTTATATTCAATTTCATTAACAAGACTAAAAAATGGGATATTATAAATATCAATCACCAGTCACCACCAAAAGAATTTTTATACAAGAAAAGAATATAATCAATATTTTAATTATTATTTTGGGACTATCTCGGACTAAATACAAAAATGAAAAAAAAATCTAAATTATAGTCGACCCGAAAGCAAAGGAACACAAGTCAAAGGGCATGGCTGCTACTGCTAGTGTAGTGTGTTAGATATTGTATTGTATTGTCCTCATTAATGTGGACCCCTTTGACAAAATTTTGCGACCTGGCCTTGTCCAATTTTGATTTTGCACCAACCTAATAATGTTGATTCAAATAGCATATTCGAAGGGTCAATTGATATGAGCTCTATTAGAGGACTAAAACTAAAGAACATCATTGTTTGGTAGACCAATCAAACCCCACAAAGTATGCATTCATTACCATGCGTGGGAAATGTGCTATCCTAAAAGCCAACATGGGTCTTGATGCTTTGGTCGTTTTGTGATTTAAAAATTGTTACGAGACGTGAACGAAAATAAATATTGAAAAAATCTGAATTTAAATTAGGAGGATCTTTCAAGAAAAGTCTATGTATACGTTAGAGTTCAAATTTGACTTAAAAGACTTGCCTATCATATCTACAATCCAATGTGCACATAAACTCTTGTTTAACCTAATAATCTTTCGATGTGAAACTTTGAACTCAAATGTGCACAAAACAATAAGCCCCACGTTTACAAGCGTGTGAGGAAGAAGTATGAGAGAGAAAAGTTAATACCACATGAAAAGAATTGAAAGTGAAAATGGTGTATATAAAGAGAAGAGTCAAGTCCAACTAATAAATTTGATATTTTAGTCGTAGAGTATAACCCAATATATAAAATCCAGTTTTATATGATATCAGAGCGGGATTGATTTTGACCATTTGTTTGAGGACTTAAATATAAAAGAGAAAAGTTAACCTCATATGAAAAGACAAAACAAATACATTAAATTTAAATAAATTACCGGTTATGTAATGACTCTAATCATACTAATCAAAATCACTTTATGAGAACTATGCTACACTCCATGCTAACCAATTGGGGTGAGTATTTGATTGTTTGGATGATTGCAAAAAAGTTCTATGCTGTTTGACACTTTTGCAAAAAAAATGTCTTGTTGTTTTTTAATTGCAAAAAAGTGTCATATCGTTTATATATTTTCACAAAATATTTATATTTTTATAAAAATGATGAAAATGCCCCAGAAATTAATAATTAATTTTTCAATAAAAAACGATTCGAATGTTTTTTCTTTATTTGTATCTTCTAACTAAAATTTGTAATATTTTTAGTTATATTTTAAAAAAGAAATTATGTTATCTCTTAACTTTAAGGACAATTTCATCATTTTGATAAAAAAACACATTTTACAAAAATATGTAAACAACATGACATTTTTTTTTCGAAAATGACAAATAACGTGACAATCTTTTGCAATTATCTCTTGATTGTTATAATCTCATCTTGTTGGTACATATTTGTAGAAAAAGGAAACATCTTTCTTTCACAAAAATAGTGATAAAAGTGGTCGGTCGGATTAGTAAAAGAAAAAAGTTTATGAGACATCACTCAATATAATGTCATGGGTAGAGCAACAAGGAATGCATGTGAATGGTCCTACTTGGAATTGGATCCACCAAACCATTGTTGCATCTTTTCTAATGGTCCCGAAATGATGTTTTGAGCGGAAAGAGGCCTCAAATTCAATGTTATGCATGAATGATCATCACTTCAATCACAATATTTATTTGGAACTTTCATGCCAAACATTTGCTTGCTCCAAACAAGTGTCCACTATATTGAGCTCTCAATTTCTACATAACCAAAAGTGATCTAAATTGAAGAAGAAAAATAATAAATCGAGGCATGTGGCCTTATCAATAACAAAAAATTATTGTCATCAACTCTGCTCGTAAGCAAAAGTCGAGGAAATACTGAAGACAAATCAAGAACCATGAGTAAAACCGCAATACTTTTTTAAAAACACTTCTAGAAAACAATAATTGGTGTATAATAATATATAGAGAGAGAGGAATGTGCGTTATGATTTAATAAAACTGTGAACTATACATAATTTATCGTACGTGGGTACTGTTCAATTTATCTGACCAAAACACTATATTCCATCTTCAATTTAAAGTAGAATAGTAATTTAAAAAAATTTACCGGGTAAACATATTACAATTAATATGTATTCAACTCAAAATTTTCATAAACTATAACCTTTAGAAAAGTAAATAGAACATACAAAAGCGATCGATGGTGGGCGGAACCGTTGGCCTGTAAATTTATACAACTTAAACTTAAAACTTAGATTGATAAATACCGAATATATTTGTTTTGAATAGTAACCCAAACTACATTGCGTGATTTTAGTTCAACCACTAGGCATGATAAAACTTCTGAAATTGGATGAAGATTTTGCAGTGTTTTAAAAACCAGTCGCTTAGGCGTTGTTTTTCACTTCACCGTCCCGTTTTAATTCAATTGAGCTGTTGTAACGTCTTGGTTCATCAGGCAGTCAGGCGGTTCAGGCGTTCAAACGGACGCCTAGGTGGTCGAGCGGCCGATCAATCGGCCCAAACAGACCAGACTTTTTTTATTTTTAAAAATCAATTATAATTTAAAACTGAAAACGTTAAGAATAAGAAATCAGTCATAGTCGCTTTGTTCCTTTATCTCGTCCTAGACCCTTACGCCCTAAACCCCTTTCCCTCTGACGAACGTCTGTCGCCTGCCGCACCTCTTTTGCGAATCAATCAAAGTCGGAGCTCCTGGCTTTAGACTTCATGTTTGTAATGAGTGATTTGTATTTGTTTATTCAATTCGTGTGACCTAAGGGTTAATTTGTTTATTCAATTTGTGGGAGCTTGGGGCTTATTTTAAAATTTTCATGGTGAAAGTTGTTAGGATGGTTCAATGATGAAAATTCAGCTGTTTTAAATTGTTGATTTCAGAAATTTTATCCTTAAAGTTGCGAGCACTCATCATTATTTTAGATTGTCACGTAAAGATTGTGTTGGTTGATTTTATATATTTTATAATTCATTTTTAAACATCATTGTGAGCTCTCAATTCCACACGTTGATGGGCTCCAAGCCCAATTAAATTTAAACGACAGTCACTCCTAACATCGCCGAGTGAATGGGCCGGATACATGTATACTATGTGCCAAGCCCATACGATATCTCAAAAAGGCCCATTCCAAAAGTCAACTGGGCGGTCCACAGAAACCGCCATGGTCGAATCTGACCAGCATCTCCGGCCAGATCCATCCACTGTGCTCTACCATAAATCCTCGTTTCTCTGCACCTTCATCGTCATCAACCTCCCGAGAATCGGCGAAAATGGCCACAACAACCAACCCCGCTCTCGACCCCGATACGGACAGCCCGGCCCAGACGGGCCTCGAGCTGGCCCAGTTCGGAGCCGGGTGCTTCTGGGGAGTGGAGCTAGCGTTCCAGCGACTCGCCGGCGTGGTCAAGACCGAGGTCGGCTACTCTCAGGGACACGTCCCCGACCCCAATTACCGGCTCGTCTGCTCCGGCTCGACCAACCACTCCGAGGTCGTTCGGGTCCACTTCGACCCGCAAATCTGCCCCTACCCTAACCTCTTGTCGCTCTTCTGGTCCCGCCACGACCCAACGACCCTCAATCGCCAGGTGATTTGAATCTGTATATGAATTCCCACAATGTTGTGTTTTGTGTGCAATTGACCTTTAACTGTTCGATGAAATGACTCAATGAGCTTTTCTTAGTGGGAAATGATGGAATTCACATATTGATGTTTGGGTTTATTTTGATTGGCAAATTATTTGGATGACCCATTTTCATTTTCACATTTTTGTCACCAACCCTCTATTTGGAATCAGTGAAAGCACAAGTTTTGATGTACTTGGTAGCTGAATTCTGCTGAGAAGTTCATTTTTATGTAAATGTTCATTGTGTGTTAGGGTGGTGATGTGGGCACGCGGTATAGATTTGAATGACCCATTTTCATTTTCATATTTTTGTCACCAACCCTCTATTTGGAATCAATGAAAGCACAAGTTTTGCTGTGCTGCCTGTGCATGGTTGCTGAATTCTACTGAGAAGTTCGTTTTTATGTAATGGGTTGATCAATGTTCATTGTGATTTTTGTGTTAGGGTGGTGATGTGGGCACACAGTATAGATCAGGGATATACTACTACAGCGAGGACCAGGCCCGTCTTGCCCGTGAATCGATGGAAGCTAAGCAGTCGGAGCTGAAGGGTACAAAGATCTTTACTGAAATTCTTCCCGCAAAGAGGTTTTACAGGGCGGAGGAGTACCATCAGCAGTACCTTGAAAAGGGAGGAGGTCAAGGCTGCAAGCAATCTGCTGAAAAGAGTTGCAATGATCCCATCAGGTGCTATGGTTGAAGCTGGATCTGGTAAAAGTCCTACATTTCTCAGACTTGTTTCTTACTATTGCTAGCGGTTACTTGTACTCATTTTGCTTCATGAAATGAAACACATCCCAATAATACCTGTCATTTTGTCATTTGTTTGAGTTTTTCCTTGAATGGCTCTCACATTCGGCTTTGTGCATAAAGTGGATCATAATATAGATGAATCAGTATTGAATTTGTATGATGGATACAGTATTTGTCAAGACCAATAGCCTTGAAGTGTTTTGTTTGGTACGTGTATTATTTGTGTCAAGGCCATTGCCTTGGAACTTAGAAATAAAAGAAACAGATAATCGAGACTTCATAAATTTTGTTTAGAGTTCATCCTTGGAAGATGTTCCGTATGATGATCCCGTAGGGTTAGAGGCTGTTTCCTTGATAGGATATGAAGCCATCATTGCTATTCCACACAAACCCTCCTTAGCAGAGACGCCACGCTCCATCCTTATGTATCCCTTCTCCCCCCATTCAGCTCCCCAAGAGTTCTTCACTATCCAGTACTTTGTTCCATCGAGTGTAGTTCCGTATCCCACGGCTGCAACACCGTGATCAAGCTCTGTACCGCAGTGGCCGGTAAATACCCCCTGCAATCATATAACCGTGTTGAGAACACAGGTGAACAGTCATTATAGTTTACGTCATGCATTAAATTGTGTATAAAGTTTACCTCTGAGTAGAACTGGAAATCTGAACCGCCAGCGTCTATGGCCACTGAAACAGGCTGGTTTGCAACAGCCTTGAGCAGAGCATCCTCGTCATTCTCAGGGACATCCTCGTGTCCATCAATGGACACTACCGGAGAATTCTCCTGCAAATTTGTTCATCTCATTATTCCTCAATCAAATTTCATGACCCGTCATTTCAATCAAATGACATATTTTAACTACATACCTTGGTAGCTTCACAGCGTCCATCTTTAGCCACATAAGGATAGTCTTTCTCCGTTGTTATGCCTCCCTTCTGCTGAATGTAATCAAATGCTAAGTCCATCAGCCCGCCATTGCATCCTGCGTTTTGTGCAGTGTCGCAATCAACCAACTCTTGCTCCGATAGAGAAACTAGGTTGTTTGTCTTGATCTGGTTGATACCCTCCACAGCAACAACAGTGGAAAACGCCCAACAACTACCTATATTATATTACACAACAATTTAGTTAGTGAAACATATTTAGAGCATAACCTTATACAGAATTGTACTGAACTGTTCTTACCACATTGGCCTTGGTCCTTGACGGGCGTGACAGCACCATTCTTCCTCCAGTCCACAGAAGCCGGAACACAGGTCACCTTCTCATACATGAAAGTCCCTTTTCCTTGCTGCCTTCCGTGGAGCATCCTGTGATGCTTAACCTTGGAGCCAGCGTAAACGCTCCTGAACTCGTGGCTTGTCATGTCTGCAAACTTGTTGAGCTTCAGCTTGTAAGGCTTGTCCATCTTGTTAGCGTTGTGAACATGTTTGACATTCTCTTTGAACACATTGAACCTCTTGTGCTTCTCCTCCAGGCTGTGAGAAGCTCTGTGATGGCTCCTCCACCTCTCGTACAGCTCCCAGAGGCTGTCCTCGGACTCTAGCTCCTTCTCGTGGTAGTCAAAGCTCTCGGCTACCCCGAGAACCAGAGCCAGCAAGAGAGCTGCAAGAATAAACTTATTCATCTCTGTGTTTACTATTCTTCTTGTGTAGTGTAGTTAATTTGTGTTTTAGGGTGTTGGGGTTTAGGGTTTATATAGATGGTCTGAGGAAGAAGAAGAAGAAGGGAACAAGGCACAAGTTCCTTGTGGGCATCAACGATCTGCAAATAATATAATACGCATTTCAGATTTATCCTCTATTTTTTCTTGAGATTGGTATGGGATATGAGAAGTATTGGAAACAAAATTAGCTTAGTTGACTGTCGCAAGCAACTCTTGTTTACATAATTTTATCATTGTGCATGTGCATGTCAATTAATGATTATGCTAAATCATCTTAATTGTTTGGCCCTTGATTCATTATGATATTAAACAAACCGAACTTGAACTTGTTGATAAATAACTGAATTTGTTGATGAATAACTGAACTTTAATCTGATATTTGAATGCTGCACATGTGACTCATTTGAAATAAAGTTAACTTTTAAGTTTTTATTATTTTGAGTACTTGTATATTTACATATTTTATTTTGGGCCAATAATAATTATATGTTATGAACGTAATATTTGAAGAATTTACTTTTTACATAATATTATATTGTATTGATAATTAATTAACAAAATTTATATGGAGTATAAAATCAAATCAAGTCGAGTTTGAACCAGCTATATTTTGTCGAGTTGAAACTGTTTTTTTTTTGGGGGCTTGTTCAATTCAAGAAAATACGAGCCGGTCAATATTTCTAGGTTGGGTCAAGTCTAATGATTTTTCATTCGATTTATCTCGATGACAATAAATTTCTAACATGACGAAGATTTTGCATCCACAACAAGATATGGTAGGGGGCGAGATCGCTATACCCGTCATGAACACGTCTTATTATTATCTTCTAAAGAGAGAAAAAATATTCTAAATTGACGTTCCAATCAGACTAAATAAATAAATAAAATCTATGAACCCCTTCAAACTTGTGAATAAATTGTAAGATAATAATATAGTCCACATCCAATGGAAATACGAAAGGAGTAAGGTCAAATTGAAGAAGACATTGCTTGCAAGAGTGGACTTGTTTTCTACAAACAACAAAAGAGAGGACCTATCTTCCTAAATATGTGTTGGACACCATTTCACTTCACTTCTTCCCCATAAATTGTACAAACTGAACCATCCTCAATTTTTAAGGAAGCAACCTACTCGTTACAGAGTTTCTTGGAGAATCTTTATGTTTCCACTTTTAGGAGGTTTCAGATTATGATAATGATCATAACCTTCTGTTGCGTCTTGATTCTTATTCTGCCCAAATTCAGCAAGCCTAAATTATTGGCTGCTAGATTATCTAATCGCATTCTTAATCACTAATCAAAAGTTGATTAATTTGGGTTAGTATAATACTAATCGATAGAGTTTCATTGGTAAGTTAAAAACACATTCAAACTAAAGAACAAATGTAAATTACAGTTTGTTCATTCAATAAACAATCAAAGATGATGAATCCCAATATACCAAACTGTGCATTCCATGAAAGTTATTATAGAAATTACACACACCATAAATCACATTCCACCCCAATTTCCTCTTCTTTCTTCTACTTTTACATTGATTTTTTTATGCAACAAGTCTCTATCCGGCAGCTCGTATTCTATCTATCCAGTCGACGCTCTTTCGTGCCTTTTCCGTGCCTTTCCTTGACCTGTCATGATATTCCACGCTCCTCCGAGACCCATCCTTATACGACGTCTCCATCTGTTCAAAGGGTATGTTCAACTTGGCAAACTTCTCAATTTTACTGAACTTGTATTCTTGAATTCTCAGTCTCTCTGATCTGTCTACGCTTTTTCTTGGCTTCTCCCTCTGGTCTGTACTCCTCCTTGGACCATCGTAGCAGTCGAGACTTTGTCTGGATTGCTCGATTTGGTCCATGCTTTTTCTCGAACCGTTTCTATGGCTAGGCCACCTTTCAACAGTGGATATGAACTTCTTGAGATGCCTGAGGTATTCAGGGTACAGTTCGAGATTACAGTGGTTGCCGCCTTTCACCCACAGTGGTTCGTACTTTTGTTGGCATAACTCCCAGAGTTGCTTCCCGTGAGAGAAGTGAACAACTTCATCGGCAGTTCCCTAAATAAACAACACAAATGTCTCTTACAGATTTTGCGTGATTCAAAGACAATTTGCAATAACTATGATGAGTTAGAGTACAAAGTTCATTAAATACATAGCTCCAAACAACATTAATCCTTTCAATGGTAAATTGTACAAAATTGTAGACCTTCCTCTCTACCTATCTCTTTCAAGGTTTCGATTCAAGACCTTGCTATGTAGAAGCAAGAGAGCACCAAACTTTTGATTCTTAAGAAGATTTAAGATTGATGTATCAAATATTGGGCTCAACCATCCCTATCTATCTCTATTTCAACTTAATATATAGTTTAATGTCATGTGATCGCAGAAAAAAATAGTAAACCGAGAGACAGAGAAAGAAAGAAGCAAAACTACATAGGACTCTTTCTTATTTACATGGTGTCTAAGTCCCCACTAAGAATGAGTAAGCATACAGGTTGATTGGTACTAAACTAGTCATCTGTTATAAAATCTAGTATTTATGTGAAAGCCTAAACATACGAAATGAACTTGCTCTACATCACTCGATGTAATTTAAAAATCCCTGAGACTGAATTCTGAATACTTACATGAATTACAAGCACAGGACACTTGACCAGGGGGATTTTGTCAATATTCTGCACAGCATATATGTAAATTCATGATCAGAAGCATGGACATTACTTAAATATAGTAATAGCATATCAGAACCGATACAATAAAAGTTGACTAACCTTATAGATGTCAAACCAATATGTCCGCTTAACAGGGTACATGACTCGTAATCCTGATAGTATAGGACTATGCAGAACAGCAGCTCGAAGCCGAGGTAAACGGGCTGCGAGATCCAAAGTAGGGCCACTTCCAACAGATTGGCCGTAAAGGATGATATTCTCCTGCTTAGTGCCATAGTTCTCTTCGAGACATTTGTACGCAGCTTCAATATCCGCATAGGTATTGTGCTCACTTGCCTGCGGAAAGAAATACAAATCATTCGGTGAATTTCGAACACTAATTTATAAATCATACACCAAACGGGAGAGGGTTTGGGCAATAACTACCTTTCCCGTTGACTGACCATAACCAGAGTAGTCATACCTGCATATATTAAAACGAGAAGTTAATGCTTAATTTCAATAACTGTGCATAGGTAAGATCTAAGGTCCCTCGATACAGAAAAAAAGACTCCCATATTTCCACCATGATTTATCAATAGCCAACAGCAAGTATAAAGTAAGAGAATAGTAAGATAAAAGGTGAGCTACGTCTGATGTCTTTATGCTATGAAGTAATGAAGGGAGGACGTGGGATGATCCTCCAAATTCAGTCATCCATCAAATTTATCGAGTGCCCGCCTCTGAATAAGTTGACTCAACATTCAAAATTCACATCTTGTATATTATGTTTGAAGATAAATCATTTATATTTTTTATACTATTATTTAAACAAAAAAATTATACTAGTAGTATTAGTTAATTCTTGAAATCTATACCATTCCTACTTCCCCAAGTATTCAAAAGCTAAAGATTGATTACTGAACCAAACACTGTATAGTAGCCAGTAAACAGAAACATACACAGAATCAATAGATAAAATAACTTGACAAACCTCAATTTCAGTAAGATCATTTCCCTTAATATATAGTACTGCGTTCTCAATAACGCGGCAAAATTTCAGGTTTTATCTCTCACTCTTCTCATCTCCCAAAGAGAACCAGATGTTAAAACCCTATATTAGAAAGAGAGTTACATGAAATAAAACCTTTATGTACTACTAATTACCTCCTCTCCAGTACTATTTGCCATGTAGGACTCAATAAGCCAAAACTGATTAAGACATTCCATTTCTACTTTCAACTATCAACCCAAGATTCAACAATTATCCCAAAAGCAAGCAACAAGAGCCCAACAACTCCTAAACACACTAAAAATGCAAAACAAAACAACAGCAATACAAAATACTCCAACTTTGGCACACCCAAAACTGAATATCTACAAAACTCCATTGCCTAGCCTCAAATAAGTAATTATAACACCCTTTGTGACTCTACATCAAAATTTCCCATACTGATTAATAAACTCCATCTGGGCATTGCTCATTTCAACTATCAAACCTAAGATTCAACAATTACCCCAAAAACAAGCAACAAGAGCCCAACAACTCCTAAACACACTTAAAATGCAAAACAAAACAACAGATCTACAAACAAAACAGAACACTGTCCTAATTCAATCCCTAAACTTCAGACACCAGTAAAAAAAAAACAACTTTGGCACACCCAAAATTAAATATCAACAAAACTCCATTGTCCTGCCTCAGATAAGTAATTATAACACACTTTGTGACTCTAAATCAAAATTTCCCATTCTGATTAACAAATTCCATCTGGGTATTGCTAATCAGTAAAAATTCAAACAACCCGCCTCCTAGAGATGCAAGAACACAGCAACCACACAAACCCTTATGCAGAGACACTGAGAATGTAATGTCAAAAAGGGGCTGAAATTTGAAATTACCCCAAGAGATTGACCCTCAAATGGATGCTGAGCTCGATGAAGAGCTGGTACATCTGCCCAATATCCGCGGCATTACCGTGAGAGTAGAGCACGGTGGTGCTGGCCATCGGGTACCTCACGTACACCGCCGCGATCTCGTTCCCTCGCCGCGTCGGCAGCCTCAAAACGTCGACGTTTTCGCGGTGCGGGAACGGCTCCAGAACCAGCAGGTCCGCGTCCCCGTCCCGAACCACCTTGTACGACGGCGGGTTCGGCGGGAAGAAGGCGAATTTCGCCGCCATTGATGACGTCATCCCACCCATTTCGTCTCTCTCTCTCTCTATCTCTATCTATGCAATACCCAGAAAAATCAAAAACCCAAATCTCTGTTTCTCTCTATCTCTCTCCTCTGCGGATCTCTGTGGTGTGAATCAGAGGGAAATTGTCATTTCCTTATGGTTCCCGGATTCGAGTGCCTGTTGGGTTTACATGGAAGTGGCTGATTCTTTGTCTGGGCAATGGATTTGGACTTGGTGAAGAAAAGAAATTGGGAATGATTTTATTTTACAGCAATTTATTTATTTGTTTTATGGGTTTCTGTTCTGGCCATACGTTTTTCTTAGTCTTCTCGTGAGACAGTGGTCCAATTTTCGCGTCGCCCTCCATTTTTCTTTATTTGCCTTTTGGGGCTTTCGCCTTTTCCGTTTTCTGCTTTCGTCCTCGTATATTATATTCATTTTTTTTGTTGCCTAGAATAAAGATAGTTGCAGTTACATATATTCAGCCAATGACACGTCCGTATACCAATTTTCTTTTATTTTGTCAATTTACTCAAAATTCATATTTTTTGCACTGTTCTTAAACGGTTTTATGTATATATGTTAAACATTAACTGAGAGTTGGACAGAATATATCATTGTCTATTTACATGAATGTAATCGGATATAAATATCATAAGACTCAATAAAACCATCGATTGGGTTATTTTCAATTGTCTTGTGGTCTTTCCTACCCGTTTTAATTATTCTGACGGGTGGACAAAGCATTTCATAGTAAAATAGCTGATGTTTGCATTGTCAATCACGCCGTAAATAACATGTGAAAAGGTTGTCGTTTTAGATGTCAGGAGCATGTTATAAGTTGTCGTTTTCGTCCCTCTCCAGGAAAGAGAGGGAGAAATGTGAAGTTAGAGAAACTTGAGGGTAGAAGTGTGAATAATGAAAGTTGAGGTGAGGAAGTGTAAAAGTGGGTGTTAATATTATAAATATAAAAAAAGGGTTAGGCAGAGAGTAGACAGGTTGTGCCATTTGGGCACACGTGGCCCTATGATTAGCGGTAGGAGCACTTTCGGCATTCATGTGAAATCCAATCCCTCGCCACACACTAACCAAACCAAACCATTAACGTACAAAAAATATGAACAAGCCATTGCATTGCCACCACAAATAAACCACTCCATTTCAAATATAAACTTCATATTGTCGACCATATTTAAATCGGGGTTGTTTCTGAGGGGATACCGCAACGATTTAAGCCTCACACTATCAATGATGAGGTCTAAATTTTGAACTCCATTGATTTAGAATACAATGTAATTCAAAAAAATGGTGGTATGCTATCTAGTTTTATTAGTATTTATGTTTTTTTATCAATAAAGAACTTATCGTCAACTTCTCGTTATTTTGTAAAATGGGTGAAAAAGATTAAAAAATGATGAAATTGTTTAGAATTAAAAAAAAAACTATTTTTTTCAATGAGAAGTTCACGGATTTTTCTCTTTTCTAATCGACCATCTTCTACATGCAACTCGATAGCATAGTGATGAAAAGAGGGAGTTGGACCAACTCGGATGCATTATTGTGATGAGGGGCGTCAGACCAGTTCGAGCTCGGTAAAGAAATAACTCAAACTTCAATTTATGAATTTTTCTAGATATGAAGTTTCACTGACAAACAATGACGACGTGTTAGTGAAGAAGGACATTGACTTATTAGGAAACTTTTTTAGTGGCGATGCAATGAGAAGAGTTGATGTCAGAAGAGGTTTGATGAAGAAAACAATCGACGAGCTGAAGTGAAAAAATATTTTAAGACTTCTTGTTCTAATTATAGTTTCGTCATTTTTGTAAAAATTTATCTGGTTTATAAAAACTGATAAATTGAGAACTAATTTTATAATAAAACAAAGTATACTAATTACAAAAATAGAATAATTGTCAGTGAATTTTAATTTTGACCTGCACTTATTCAAGTCAACAATATATGTCACATTCTATTAATTAATCTCATATTAAAATATACATGGTAGAAATATGTTATTATTATTTGATGAATGAATAATTCTAGAATCACATTTATCCGATTAAAATTTTAATTCCGCCAACTTTATCATTAAATTAAATATAGGTCAGAAAATTACAATATAAGGGATGGGGACACACAAAAAGAATAAATAGATGTTGATGTGTGAGCAAAGATAAATCCATCCATGAATGGATGAGAGTTATGGGAAATTGTATATGTCATTGCTCCAATGTTGTTGTACTTTGGTACAATACAAGAATGTTTTGTGTGGACTATACCTTCACAAAGTGAGACTAGCCCACATGTCTCTTTTGTCACTTCCCCAATAATTTAATTTTCTAATTTTATTTTATTTGACATACATAATAACTCTTATTTAAAGAGGTGTATTCGAATACAAACTATCTCATCCATACAAACGTAAGAATGAACGTGAATGGTCAGATATAAACAATCGATGAAACATATCGTTTCATGCCCGCGATAACATATCATTGTAATTATGAAAGTTTCATCAATTTATAATGGTCATTCTATAATATGGGGATATAAGTATATTTTTATATATTTAATTACTTTAATTATGTACAAATTATCTTTATTATTTCCTTGTTTAAATATTTTTTGAAATGGAATCTATTACAAATTTACTTTGCAATTTGTTTCATCGTTTTACTTTGAAATTAAAGTTCATGAAGTTGGTTTCATCAGTTCATTACAATGGTTTCATGATTTAATATGTTAAGTTTCATGGTTTAAATCATCAAGTTTTATAGTTTCATGAGTTAATTCGTCAAGTTTTATAGTTTAATTCATAAAATTTCACGGGTTCATGGTTTAATTCGTCAAATTTCATTATTTAATTCGTAAAGTTTCAAGTTTTCATGGTTTAATTCGTTAAGTTTCATTGTTTAACTCTTCAGCACATTTCTTGGTTCGGTCTGGTTCCAGATCTAAAACAAACACCACTAATAAAGAGATATCATCAACGTATAAATAATCTTATAATCGATAAATCGTTTCAATATAATGATTGAACAATTAAAGCATTGGAAATTACACCCAAATCCTAAACACTTCTGTAACAAAATGTTTCATAATTGATAGGTGTACGATATTTTACAAGCCGACAAAATCGTTTCGAATCCAACTTGAATCACGGCTTGCCGCCACTGGACCTGTACCATAAAAGTAAAGTATTGTCACTACAATTATCAATGAAACGTATGTAGAGGCGGTAGACGTCGAAACGGTGAACATCAAAATTTGACACATTCTCGTAAGTGAGCTTCCTCCGGCACCGTCAACCATCGTGTTTAACTATTCAAGCTGCAATTCAAGATTAATCCACTCAACTCGCCGTCGAGCTCTAGTTGCGACACATTTGTAAGTTGGCATAAAACTTATGTTTTCTAGGTAGAATAATAACACTCATTGAATGTATTAGATGATCGTCTAATTTTGAGGATAAACTAAAATTTCTTTAAAATACACTACCGTAAAATTAATACAAAATTTTAATAGATGGTTCATGAACCTCATAAAAATAGAGTGAGCATTAAATAATTCGATTAAATTAACAACCATTCATACGTGATACAACTCATCTTTTGTAATAAAACTTGTTTTCCATTTCGTCTCCTTAAAACTCACTCGAATTTGGAGATAAATACTCTTAGATTCAATTTTTCGGCACAACTAAACAACATGCAATTGATCCATTACTTGAACTTTTTGAAATAACTTGTCAAGTACTTAGTTAGTTTAGAACTCATGATAAAATTTAAATTGAAAATACACCGTTACAAATTGAAACACGAAATAAGAATTCAAAACCTCACTCACACATCAAATAAATTTTAGGAGTATAACTCAAGCAAAGTGTCCAAACAGACTAGAACACGATGTGGTGTTGTTGAGCATCAATTACAAGAAAGAGACTCGTTAATGTCAGAAAATTAATGTGCTCAAAATAGAGTAAACCACATCATTTTTAAAGAATGACACGTGTACCGTATTAAATAAACTTATTTGTCCCGTATTTATTTCTTAATAACAATTCTCTCAAATGGATTTATGATGCATGCTATCCAATAAATTACTAGTTAAGAAACACAAACCATTCTTCTAACTCCTAAACATGAGTCTAGGCTTAAATGTTAAAGAACACTAATCAGATTTTATATAATCAGCCGTTTATGTTGATATATGGAGGGGATTTAAATATTTATTTTAAACTTTATTTCAAATTAATTAAAAAATACCAGAAACTAAAACAATTTATACTCATTAGCTATCTTTAAGTTATGAAGGTAAAAAAATATTGAAATGTTTATTTTATATATTAAAATAGTAGAATGAAAAAAAGACAATACAAATTGACTGATCATCAAATTATAATTATGATTTAGAATGCTAATAAAACCTGTATTTATTGATGTGATTATTAATTTGAACTGTCTAATCAGCAGCTAAACCAACTCTAAATAGATCGATCACTTCAACATGATTTTTCCTTAAATTAGTTTTGAATCGTCAACAAATTAAGAAAACGAGAAATTTCAATTTTATATTTAGTCAAATTAAAATTGACCATTCATTCAAAAGAAAAAAATTGGATAGAAGACCTCGCTAGCCACAAGTATGGTTAGGGGGCTCGGACACCCGCCCCCCTTAGCCCAGAAACTCCGAAAAATTTCATGTAATTTTCTACCCGAAAAATGGATATGCTTCTCCTCAAATCTTAATATACACAAAACATGCATAATATAATTATAAAAACTATTTAGTTCAATGGTAATTGTGTTGTATTTTATTCAAGAAGCCATGAGTTCAAACCTTAGAAGTAACCTATTAATTGAAATTAATTTTTCATTATTTTTATGTTTTTGTTTATTATAATTTATTTATTATTTATCAAATTTTCTATTTATTTATTTTTCACTACATTTTATTTAGTAATTATTTTATCACTAAAATTATTTTTAAAAAAATTAATTATGTTATTAATGAAATTAAATTTTCGGTATGAAATTATTCCCCCTTGAAAAAAATTTGGATTGAAATTCTAGATATTCATGCTTCAACATACCATTAAGTGTTACATTTAAATATTAAATTGTTTGGATACTTTATATTATAATTTGCAGTACTAAAAAACAAACTCAACTAAAAATTAAAACTGATAACTAACAAAACAATTATAGTTTTGTATTTTAATATGTGCCTTTACAAACAAACATGTTATCAAGGTTTTGGCATGAATTGTAGTTTTTTTTAGAAGAGGGGATTTAATTTAAGGAGCTCATGAAGAGTTGAGGGAGTTTTTGAAGAAAAGTATGAGACATGCCCTTTTTATAGAATGAGAGATTTGAGTAACTCATAGAGAATTAGATGATTTTTGAACAAAAGTTTGAGACAAGTTACATGAAAAGGGTTAGAGTTTTATGAGGATAACAAACTTACGAGGGCTCAATTAAAAAAAGGATTAGTATTTTAAACAATATATAAGAGAGAATTTAATGAAAATATGGTTTGTAAGTCCTGAGATTTGAATTCGTGTCCGCGAGATAATACTTTTAATACCATATTAAGTGATAAACACAATTAACAATTTAAGCTAATTTGTACTTGTGCTCACATAATACCGCCTTTAATATTATATTAAATGATCAACTAAACTAAAAAGTTAAGCTGACAATTAAAAAATTAATTATAATTGTATACTATAACACGCACCAGTGAGGCAAATGTTTTGAGTTCTAATTAAACTTGATTTGATATTATTTCCTTCTATTTATTCATGCTTTATCATCAAATGCTTATAGTTCTCAATAATGGAATCAAGGTCTATTTACTAAACTCTCCCTGAAGTTTTGGACCATCGGTTGGTTCAATCCAATAGCTTACGTAAACCAGTGGGCCACACTCCATTTAATATTCTGTATTTTGGGCCCAAAGCCCATTATGTATTCACCTCAAAATTAAACAGTTAGTGATTAACCGATCCGTTCCAGAAAGGAACAAATTATTCAAAATGGCGTGCTCCGGAAGAAACATTTGGATCGTTGTTGTTTTGAAGGCTCAAATCATGAATGGTTTTCGTTCTAATTTTGACAGAAACCAATCAATTGTGGGTTGGTTTTGGTTCTAATTTTGAGAGAACCAATCAATTGTGAGTTAGTTTTAGTTCTAATAAGCTAGAGCAACAGGTTATACTAATAAAACCAAATCAGATTACATATGGACTAAGTTGTAATATTTAAACCATAATATTCGATTTTTGTTACTGTTTTTTTATAATCGCAAAATTCAAGCTTTGACTCATAAATCGAGCCCAAATTAAAGACTCCAAATCAACCGATTATAGTTGGTTAGATCTAAAAGCCGATTCAAAACTAAACGGTCTGGAACTGGACAATCATTTCACAAACGGTTTTAGTTTAAATTCTTAAAATTCAAGAACCATTTTACCCAGTTCAGTCCGACTCCAGAACCGTGCCCACCCGTAGTTGCAACCATTGAATATATCAAGTAAACATATCGATTGTGTTAGAAATTTTATAGCTATTTCGTTTAATGGTTATGGTTATTTCATTGACATGTATTATAAGATCAATTAATCCCTAATGACACAATAGTATGAAATCATAAAATGTTGGATTAAATCTCCAATGCCCAGTGATAAATCTGTATGAAATCATGAAATATTGGATTACAAGCAACCTAATATACTATTGTATCTCACAGTAAAACATCGTACTTATGAAATAATAAAAAAAACAATGAAACTCACTAATGAAATAGTTGTCAATTTCCATAAAACACTAAATCTCTAAAAAAAACCATATTACCTCAAAATTTATATTTTGATAAAATACTTAATCCCTGAAATATCATCATACTTAAGTGAAACACAGTAAGTATGAAACATCTTTGTACAATGAATGATATTGCTATGAAAGAATGTCTGTAATATGTATCATGACATGCTAACCAACTCTTGAAATAATTGTCCATTCACATGACATACACCAATGAAACAAATTGCATTTTACTATAAAAAACGAATGACTGGACCACTGTCGGAGGTTTCTATAAACACATTAACTATCTTATATGTGAAATTACTTTCATGCACTTTATTACATGACAAAAGACCAAAATAAATTGATAATTATTAATATTTACATTACTTGGCACTCACATATTTATAGAAAATTACCACCATCCACAACACCGACTCAATGATTCTTAAGGCCTAAATCAAAATTTACCAGTGAAACTTTTTAGTTATAATAAAAGAATATTCGGTTACAAATTGAGTATTGTTTTGGACATTATTTTTTAAATTTAACCTAATATTTATTATACATGTAATTACATTTTGGACATTTTTATTTTATTTTAAGCGGGTTTAAAACAATTGCATTTTTTAATGAGCTGACCCTAACCATCCATTTCAAGTTTTGATAGTTACCATTAATCGGTAGGTTTGTATTTTAAAGGTAAGTTACTTTCTTATAAAAAAAACTATGATTTGAAAATTGGTAATGAGTGCACATGGTTCATGCACTTGGTACAAAGTATATGTTAATAATCAAATTACACGTAAAGTTAATGAACCAAACCATCAATTGTTTTTATTGGATCTGTGTATTATATACTGATATCCCACTGACTTCTGTCACTACGATCTCAGACAACAGAATCAGGTCCCAGCTCCCCACACCTGACACGTGTTTCTACTCCTCTAATCACTTCACGACACGTCATAAATCCCACTTCATGGCTTGTCTATAAATAATCGCAAAAACACAGCAACAAAACACACCAGTCTCGAGTGAAACAGAAAAATGACAAGCGACTGCGACTTCCACGTCACCACCCTGAAAACCCAAGAGGCGCCGATCACCTGCCTCGCCGTCCACCGCACCCTCCTCTACGCCGCCTCGGTCAACGTGGTCAACGTCTACGACCTCTCCACACACGTCCACGTCGACACCTTCGTGGCCGGCGTGTCCCCCTCCTCCGGCTCGGTCAAGTCGATCGCGTTTGACTCCACGCGCCTCTACACCGCCCACCAGGACGGCAAGATCAGGGTGTGGCGCGTGACATTAACCTCTCCGACAAAACGACACCGTCTCGTGTCCACCCTCCCCACGGTGCGCGACCGGCTGGCCCGGTCCCTCTTCCCTAAAAACTACACACGTGTCCGTCGCCACAAGACGCGTCTCTGGATCGAGCACTGCGACGCCGTTTCGGGGCTGGTCGTGGCCGGGGGGTTCGTGTACTCGGTATCATGGGACAAGAGCTTCAAGATATGGTCGTCGGGACGGAGGTGCTTGGAGTCCGTGACGGCGCACGACGACGCCGTCAACGCGGTGGCGGTCTCTGGCGGCGGAGACGTCTACACCGGCTCGTCCGACGGCTGCATTAGGGTTTGGGGGCGATCCGGTGACCGGAGAAACGGGCACGTGTTGGTTTCGACGCTGACGAGGCACAAGTCGGCGGTGAACGCTCTGGCGCTTAACGGCGACGGGACGGTCCTGTTCTCCGGCGCCGGCGACAGGTCCATCGCGGTTTGGGAGAGGAAGCAAATTGACGGCCACGATCGTGTGGTGTTCGTGGAAGCGCTGTGGGGCCATACTGGGCCTGTGATGTGCTTGATGAACGCTGGGGATTGGTTGGTGAGTGGGTCCTCGGATCGGACGGTCAGGGTTTGGCGACGTGGCAAGTGTAGCGGGTACGATTGTAGGATCGTGTTGGAGGGGCATGAAAGAGCGGTCAAGTCCCTCGTTGCGGTTTCGGATGTTTCTGAAAACGGCGTCGTTTCGATTTGCAGTGGTAGTCTTGATGGAGAGATTAAAGTGTGGGAGGTTTCTGATACAAATTGCATGAAAAAATTGTCCGATAAATTTCAGATTTATATCAAATAGAAAATTGTGGACTTCAAAGAGAGATATTTTGGTCAACCTTTTGCTTTTTAATTGAATATTATTTACTGCTAATCAGAATCATTAGGTCTAAGATGATTTGCACTGCTCGAGAACGTGTATCCTCCAATGATCTCTTATATTATTATTATTACAAGAGAATGTTTCATGATATTTAGTTGATTAATCATGTAGTTAGTACAATGATTAATGTAAGTGACGGTGATAATCTTTCTGAGACCCACTATTGATTATAATTAGGATTTATTTAGTAAATATAATAATATTAATTTACTCAAGAGTTGTGGCATTCTAGCTCACTTCTCGGATCACATACAGTGCTTTCCACATGGTTTGGGATATATGTATGAATAAATAATACCTTCAGCTATGAGTTAATTATTCAAATTCCAAACTTCATTTAAACACTTAATTATATACGCTTAAATGTTTGAGATCTTTCTGTGTCACCATAAATAAGAATACACAATTTTTATATCATCACAATACGTTTACACTTGTATTATTGTCATCACAATAAGTTCGTGTTTGATGATATATAATAATATTAATAAACTAGAGAACTTAAAGTTACAAATACGTACAATTATACTAACAAGATAGCAAAGATACGCACGGTACACACCTCTAACAAAGCAAGAAATACAAATGAGTAATTTCACCTAACACCTACTAGATCGAATAAGCAGAATCTCACATAACATTCCATAAAATTATTCTTCTCACACGCACCCCCTTACTTTGGCTATTATCTCACTTGGGCATTTTCCGTTAGCTTACGTTCATCTCCATCCAAAATTGAGGTTAAAAAACAAAAATACATTTACCTTCATTTTAAATTTTCAAATGTTGTCATTTTTTCCACACATCACCATTTCTATCGCTTCTTCAAATCTAAATCAAGACCTTTCTGATTTTTTTGTCTCTCTCCGTATCCAAACCAAAAATTGAAATTGAATCATGTATATCAAATACATATGAAACAAAAATTCCTCATGAACACTTAATATCAAAACTCCTCCTCAAAGTCAAATCTATCATCAAACACACATGAACCAAACCTAGCAACCAAAGTCAACAAATTCGAAAAATTGGGAACGCATGAACATTTCAGATCCAAAAATTAAGAACACATGAGCACTTGAATTCCTACATGAATTATTGAGATTCCAAAAATTGAATTTCCCTAAAAAAAGTACACATTAATTGGGCTAAAAGTAAATTTTTTTATTATATTTGTAATAAAGGGTAAAAAGTAACACTGGGCAAAGTATAATGAACCCTCGTAATCACGTGTCATTTAGACAAATAACTAAGCAACAAATTGGAGCATTTAATAGTGACGAATTGGCTGAATGAATCTCAAGAACGAACTGAGAAAAGCGTATCACACAGAGAATGTGGTGGGTGGGATTTGTAATTAGAATATATAATGAGAATAAAATGTATGAGAACTGCTTTGTAATTTAATTATGACTAATTTTAAATTGCAAATTGATTTAATCATTCAAAATAATTTAATCATAAATTACATTATGTAAATTATATTATGATTTGATTTGAAGTTTATAAAATATAAACAAAAATGAATAGTTCCGCTATTTATTTAAAACTCCAACTATTATTTTAAAACCAAACTAGAAGAATATATTAACGCAAATTAGTAGAAATAACATTATCTAAACCTTCCAGAATAGACCCATGAACAAGATTTCAGTCAACATTGAATAAAGTAGCAGGGCAATGCATTCACAAACCTTTTAACAAAAGACAATTTCAAACCATGAAGAAATTGTAATACCATAATGCAATCTCCAATCACAGCTTTTATCAGCAAAATGGAAAGCTTTATTTATGAAGCTAGCAAAAAAAATTCAAGAAAGAAAAAATACCGGGCAATTACATCAACAAAATAAAAAACAAAGAAAAATATAGAGAAAGAAATACAAAAGACATAAGATAAAAAGGACTCCGAGATCCCAACATTATGTTTGGAGCTTGGTCAGATTTTCAATCTCGATGTCTTCAAAAGTTTGAATCATTTCAGTGTCAGTCGCCGAGCTTGTAAAATCAAGAAATTTACGGACATCCCAACTTTGGATTGCTCTATTCTGAGGTTGTGATGCGTTGGAAATTTAAAAATCTTACACGGGCTCGACTGAGAGGAGGAAGCAATTGACACTATGAAGGGGAGGTCGCCCGAGGGCTTCCGAGTCTCCAAAACATGCGAAGTCCTACTTCGATGGCGGCAACTACAGTAAACAGTTGGAATGGGGTTCCATCGTCGACGCTTTTTTTTTTTTGATGAACTTACCAAAAAGCGCCACCAACGGTATGCCTAAGTCCTCGGAGTCAGCAGAACCATTAACCAAATCCAGCCCAATAGGTGGAAGGGAATGCATCAAATTCGTCCCACTAGCAGACCCATTCATAGCCCTAACTAGCGACGACAACGCGGACTTTCACCAAATATCCTCTACAGTGTCTTGAAAATCCGACTCGATTACACCACCGGCGACCATCCCGCATAACGAATCCAAGATAAAGCCTCCTACACTCCAATCGCTTCCACAATTTTCGGCAAGATAAAGCCTTCAACTATTGATATAAAAAGCAATTACAATCCAAATTTTCAAAATTCCTAAGAGTATTACCAATATTTATGAAGAGTGATGATTACGTCCCATCAAATCTCTGACTCAAATCTTCAAAAACATATCCAATTTTCACATTAATACAATTTTTCAATATTTGAATAGTAAAATAATTTCAATATTTTATTTTATTTATTACAACTATAATGTCTGGTTAATTATTTTAGTAAATATATTTTTAATTTTGTATAAATTATAATTCAATATTTATTTTTATATATTATTTCATAAAATATTGAGTTAAATTATTTAATCTACTAAAATAAATCTTATACAATGTGATAAACATTATATCGCCTAAATATTAAAAATAACACATTTTTGTCGTAGTTTAGCGGATTTGGTTTCAAATTTCATTACTTATATTATAATCGATTATATTGATTATTTATATTATTTCTTTTACTATCCATGCCTTCGATTATGTGATTAATAATTTTAAAATTAATCATTCAAGTATATAACGAAACTTTCATTTGTCCATCGGTTAAGTTTCGTCTTTAATATCTTGAGACAAGAGTTTGATTCTTGGTGTAAATGATAATAAATTTATGACGAGATGACATGCAAAAAAAAAGGATAGAATTTCCCCAAAAGTGTTCCTAATTGCACCATCTTTTCCTATTTTAATCATTTCAATTTCTTTTTAAACATTTTTTTAAATTATAATTTTATAATAAAAATTTATTGTTAAATTATTGAATAAAACCCGTTCGAGGTGGAGATTGTGAGTCTGCAAGAGGCCAATCGATGGGCTATCAATTTGGGTTTGGATATCGTCTTTATTGTGTCAGATTATTAAAGTGATTTGTATGTGATTCAGTCCTGATAGTTTTTGAGGAGCAAAGTGGGAGGAGTTCTGCTCTTTTGCTTTATTTACTTTTGCTTGTTTCGGTCAATTTCATTTATAAAATTCCTGATCTTGCTTTTGTCCCACCGACTATTGATGTAGTCATTCTATCTATTTGCCTTTAAGCTTTAATAAAATTTGGGTTTAATATTTTATATTCATGAATATATTTAATTAAATTACTTAATGTACAAAAAATAATTACTTAATATGCATATAATATTTGGATCCAAATTATTTTGGGGTAATTACACATCAGTACACCAAATTATCGACCATTATCACATCAGTACACTCAACAAAAAACTCGATTTTACAATCACCCAACTAATTTTTTTCACACTTAACACCAACGGGGTTAAATCTACCAGAGTTTTGAGATAAAAAGACTAAAATGCTCTCAATAGTTCTTATTTGAAATCATACTGGTATGACCAGTTCAAATTAAAAAGTAATTACTTTTTAAAAATTATTAACAAAGGACCTTGACACCAATTCCTCGTCGGAGGTTAACCCTGGCACCGCTGCGGACTCCGATTTCGTGGTGATTCTTGCTGCTCTCCTGTGCGCCCTAGTGTACGTGCTCGGCCACCTGGCCGTCGCTTGCTGCGCCTAGCTCCAGCGGCTCTCTGACAACAATGCCCTGCCTCCCATGACGGCGGTGACAATTCCAAAGAGAAGATAGGTTCATGCTCTACCCCCTTCCCATACATCGATTCTATAATTGTTATATATAAGACTAGAATTTTGGGGGTTTTCTAAGGGAAGAAGATTACGATTTCTCTATGTTCTCATTTGGTGTGCATCATCTCTTACGTAGCTCTTCGCCCTAAAAATATTTTTTTTAATCTGTAAATTATATCAAGATTTGGGCTCGACTATACTATGATGAAGAAAGACAACACCAAATTTGTGATTTTTAAGAGTTTTAAAGATTATTGTATCAATAATGGACTGAAGACACATCCTTATATAAAAGGGGGCCATATTGCCACTTGACTCCCACCAAGAAAGAGAGGCCCAAAAATGTTAATACACATCTATTGTCGTTCAATTTTGTATGTGTGCGGATTTGCTAGATTTTTATGTGTTTTTGGGTCGTTTTGATGATTTGGATATTTGGGTTTTTGTTTGGTGTCGTTGGTGATGGAGGACGGCGGCAACGGCCAAGACTCGGTTCTTCATATCAGGTTGGGGTGGACTCAGCATTGACCAATTGGGTTGAGACGTGATGATTTCCGGCAAATTTAAGTTCTTCATATTATATTGAGCCACCGTTCATGGCAGCAAATCAATGGAGAACCAGCCTCGACGTCGAGAACCATATCCGATGAGCTCATCTGGTCTTCTTCGGATGTGTATCTGCAGCAAAACCCATGGGAGCCGAGGCTGAAGGCAACACTGGAGGTGGTTCGGTACAACGAAGAAGATGATGAAATGTTTTTTTTTAAAAAATTTGATTCAGCCACACTAAATTGAACAAGTCAGACCAGCATGATTTCAAATCAGAATTATTAAAGACGTTTTAGCCTTTTATCTCAAAATCCGATTATATTTAATTTCATTGGGTGTAGTGATATGTAATTATCCCAATTATTTTTACAAAATTGCTTGTTGAAAATAAAGGAAATAAAAATGAAATAAGACTATAAGAGTGGAATAAAACAACTCAGATGGGTCACAAAAATCAGGAAAAAAACGCGCGGCACTGGCAGTAGTAGCACCGAATAGAAACACAGAGGCTGAAACAAATAGAGGCGAGTCTGAAGAATCGAAGCACCATCAATGGAGGACAACACATTCGACCCTGTAAATCCCTAATTCTCTCTTCTGCTTCTCAATTTTATCTCCATTATTCATGTTCAATTTGTGCCAGGATCTGGTTCTCGCCATTTTCAAGCGCGTGTGGACCAAGAGGGCTCTCGGTAGAAACCCTCTCCCTCTCCCATTTCTCACCTTCGTTTCTGTTCGTTTTCTCTCGGATATTTACTGTTCAGTTTCTGATTTGCAGAGCGTGAGAGAAATGAAGGTGCTGATGCTTTGGACTCGGAGGTAGCTACTCTACACTCACCAATTTCGTTTCACCAACTCGTTGTTTCTAGATAGATTCACAACTATTTGATAATCTTAGGTGTTTATGTCTCTTATTTGGTTCTACTGTTATCAAATTGTGTTATGTATCACCAATTTGAAAGTTTCTCATCAATGGACTTCTTAATTTACTGTGAAAATACACACAATTACCGAAACTAAAGAGGAATTGATACTGTCACACCTTTAGATTGTAGGAATTTTGTGAAAAACTAGAGCCAAACTCTCATACCATGATAAAACCGATCCACCTAAAAGCTTAAACTTATAGGTGGAGACCCCAATATGCATTTCAAGTGTTGACAGGATCTACGCCCTTTTGTCGTGGCACGCTAATAAATTTGATTGGTTTAGTGGTTTGATTGTGTTTATTAGGTGTATGTTTCAGCAGGCGATGTTTGTTCTTGACTGTTAGCTTGTGCATTTTGTCTGAAATTAACTTTAATCTATGGTACAGGCAGCTGCTGTAACATCCAAGAAGGGTCGACCCACTTCTGGTATTGTGTAATTCATTACCTTAAACTAATTTTTGACAATGTTCTCTTTCTGTTTGATCAAATTTCTGGCTTGTTCGGTTTTGGTTTTGGTGTTCTTGCGTGTTTGATCATTATTGGAAGACTTGCAACCACACATCGATTTTCTTATCGTACTCTCTTTAAATCTGCGTGGTGTAGCTAATGCAAATGCTCTGAAGTTGAGTGCTGAGCTTCTTCGACTCTTTATCACAGGTTAATTGTTCTTCTTTTATTATTTTGATGAAACTTATTTGATTCATCGAGGGTGTTATTCTTGTCAATTGTGTACGTGTATATGCTATACATTCTTCTTATAAAAGCACATTTTGTTGATGTAGAGGCCATTCAGAGAGCTGCTACAATTGCTGAAGTAGAGGGAGTTAGTAAAATTGAAGCAACCCATCTGGAGAGGATTCTTCCGCAGTTACTTTTGGATTTTTAAGGTAATCCAGAGCAAGTCAGGACTTTATCACATAGGTTCACAGTTGTGCTTGGTGTTTGAATATTAGAATTACGCGATTGAGATTTTGGGTGTTGTGAATGATGATGTACGTATCCACTTGTGATGAAAAAAAATACTGGAACCATTGCAAGGTTGAGTGACTTAAATCTTGAACATTGTTCTCAAGAGTCAATGTTTTGTGTTGTGTTGTCGATTGTTGGCCAACATTTGTGTGTTTACTGATTGCACTAGTAGTAGCATTAAATTTGATGATCGCAGATTAGATGCTGAAGTCTAGCTATTTGAACTTCATCCTCAAAGTGTAAGAAAAAAGTAAAAATTTAAGGTTTGGCCGTAGTACTTCTTTCTCTTGCATTTACTCATGCATTGACACTTATTATCAATGATAGTCTTGCTGCATAACAAGAACCATGCTTTTAAGTTGAGCAAGTTCTCAATGAAATACATAGATGGAGAGTTATTATACCAAAATGACATAGCACACTGAATAGCTCTAGACCCTGACTTCACCCAAAACATGGCGGCTACAGACAAATTTTCAGACATTTCACACAAACATTAATGATCATTGAAGTAGCAATCGTAGTACTGAAATGGAGCTCGGACAGTTCCAGCATTTTTGTTTACTCAGTACAGCAGCGGTACATGAGGAACTTCTCCATCGTGCGACCACACTCCGAGCAGAGCACAGTCTCTGGAACATAGCCATTGATCCCTGGAAGGATAAGGCGATTGCAATGCTGCGGAGTGTGGAGTAGCAGCAAGTGGTCGTTGAGGGCAGGCACAAAGCCTATCCTCCGAGCCTCCTCTTCCCAATCAGTGAACTGCAGTAGGCTCATCAGCACAGTCTCTGCCTTGCCCTTTGCAATCTCATCTGATCCTTTGCAGATTATGGCCCACCCTACATCGCTGCCATCGAAACTGAGAGTCGTCATGACTTCTTGCATTATGTGGTTGTGCTCAATGGTCTTGCCATGCTGCAGCTTGGAGTAGAGCATGCTCTCTAGTCGAGCCCAGAAGAACCATATTGATGTGAGGTCCGGCCAGTAGTGACTGAGGTTCTCAGATGAGACGGTGGCTATGTTTTTCCTCACCCTCTCCTTGGCATTGCTCTTCCCCACATAAACCATTTCTAAGGTGATTCCTGCAGATTTGGCAACAGCTTTTGCGGTGGATGTGAACCTCCGGATCCATTCTATGTCTTCACCTCCATACAAGCAAGTATATTTCCCTTCCGCTACCTGATAAAGCGTAAAAGTACAGAAGTATAAGCAAAAATGCATCAATGTTGGAAGTTTTGCTCTGCATTTATGGGGTTGGAAGTAGAATTACCCAATCCAGGATCGTAGGGTCAATGCCATCTACAATGAGCTCAAGTCTCCAGCTTTCTGACTTCCACAGCAGATCCTGTCTCTCGTCGGTAAAAGGGTACGCCAGATTTCCCCATATCCACAGCATATGGAGAGCGTTGTGGCACTCTACTCTTCCTTGTGGACTCAGTGACACCATAATCGCCTTCTTCGAGAAATGCCAGATCTCCTTGATGTACTTTTTAACTGCAGGGTCTATCTGTGAAGGATGGTGCACAGTGTACCAAGGCATGCTGGATTGGAGCTCCTGAAACTTGTGCTGATTGGCTTCATGATGAGGGTTGTCCACAATAGGAATCCATACCAGTTCATACTGGATTTCCGGCCTTGCTCGTGATTCTCTGTGCATCAGATCAATAATCATAACCTCTTCATGGGGTAGATCAAGGTCTGATATGAGCAGCAACACAATCTTCTTCCTCAGGACTTCGATGCTATGCTGTTAACAAGTGCCAAGAGAAGTCAACATGTTGTGAATTCGAGTATATAGAATGATATGGTAGATGATTGGATTAGAGAACAAACCCTTGTCTTGGTGGTACCCTCAACGAGTGCTTGCAGATCATCCCCGGGGCACAGCAATGCCTTGAGAATCTTCATGCTATCTATGTGTATCGTCTCAAACAGGCGCACAAGCAAATGGTACGCTTCTACATGTCTCTTCTCATCTGAGTATCATCAGCATTTTCGTGTAAATTGCACTGTTGATTCTACCAAGTGAATGCTATATAAAAATGTTTTGCCATTAAAAGACTCACCAATATGTTGATTGCATAGCATAAGCTGTTTCATAAGATGGTCATATATGCTTTCCAATTTATGAGCCAAGCTTGAAAGCTCCCATGCTTGTGTAGTTGATGCAACATACCTGACATCATTCAACATTCCTGTAGTAAGACGATCTGTACTAATTTGAACTTTAACTTAACTTTTCAGGAATGTGTGTATTGGCTTACTCATGTCTCAAGCCTATAAGGTTTGAAATTTGCGAGGTGCATGCCACAATGCTTCGGATGGTCCAGTAGGCAGCAGTGGGCAAATGAGCCATGACAGCTGAAAGAGGCGATGATGATTCATGTGAAATGTACTGAGATGGTAGCTCCTTGAACTGAACAATGCATTTGGTCACATTCAGTATGGCTTTGATGAGTTTGTTAAGTGCCTCAAATTGGGGTTTGAGGGAGTTGGAATGCTCCAGGAGCTCTGGCAGTTGCTTGAGCAGGGCTATTGACTTGGCAAGTGGATTCGTGGAGCAGAGCTGAGTAACGAGCCAGAACTGGCCGTAACTCACAGCGAAAGCCGCCAAGGCTATCACCACTTTTGCATCCCAGGAGTAGCTTGAGAGGGTGCTGAACAGCGCCATGGTTGTTGTGTGCGCGTCAGCTCCACCTGAACACTTGCATGACATCTGCTGATAACAGGTGCATTAGTTAATGATGTTTTCATTTCGTTTCTTTTCTATTCTTTTTACTGAAACTCAAAAACTGTGTCAACTCCTACCTCACAAGCTATTTTGTTGATTATGTAGGATAATGCTTCAAGCATGACATCATAACCAGCTGAGCCGGTATGGAACTCCAGTGCATCCATTTGTCCATGCCGTGAAAAAAAAAGAAACAAGAGTTAGTTCAGCTGATTCATGTGAAAATAGGGAAAACCGAAATGACAAGGTACATACATGTAGAGCACCATTGGTGTTATCAGTGGCATGAAGCAGAATGTCCTCAATGATCTGAAGGATAGGCTTGACATCAACCTCGCGGCCATCCGGAGAATGGGTGGCTTGGATTTGCTTCATCATTGCAGTGCCATCAGATGCAGAGAACATCCGGCGATCACTCCTGATCATTTCATGCATCTTAGTTGGAGGAGAAAGGTGTGGGACAGTACCTACATTTTGGGGATACATGGCAGCACCCACATTTTGAGGGTATGTAACAGTGTCTGGTGTATGAGGAAATGTGTGGCCTGACATTTTTGGGGTTTCAAAAGACAAAAGGCAGAGATCAGAGATCAGTGACCAGTGAGTGTATTGCGTGAGTCTCTGGTTTCATGGTACGAGGTTTTTATAAGGATGAATCCATGATTAGAGAGAATAAAGTTTGAGTGGGCATGTTCTTTGCTTGGATTGGGGTTTTGGACAAAGCTAAAGCTGTGAATATCTGGATGAAATAACGTATAATGCCTCTATAAAGCAAGATTTGGTGGTGGAGCCTCAACTTGCAGCATAAAGGGTCTGTTTATAGTTAAAAGGAATGGAAATTTTCACAGGCCTTCACATAAAACTGTGATCAAGCAACTGTTGCGGTTAATCTTACCATCAGATTTATGCATACTAGTTGCTTGCTTCACCTGGTACTGACACCCACAATGCAAGCCATTCCAGAATAGCGGCCGAGGATATTTTTTGGGATCGGGTAATAGGCCCTTGAAGTGCGAAAGTCGAGGCTTCTTTTAGGGGTGATCTGCTGCCGAAGACCTATTATGCAATTTCAATAAAACTCACAAGAACTCTCACGCTCTCAATTTCGTATTATCTAACGTATCTCATTATCTATTTAATATTCAAAGAATCTATTTATACATTAGAGTTACGTCGAACGAAATTGAGAATTCAAACTCCTATAAACATAAAATGTGGGAAATGCACATTAGTTAGCGCATTTCTCACATTGACCTAAACATCACATCGATTGTAAATACTTCTTTTTTATCCTTAAAATAAAAATATGTTAATTTATCTCCTATTGTAAACTCTCCCACTAAAAATTCAAAAAAACATGGATAGTCAAAAGTGAGAGGCACTTGTGTGTTATTAGTTGTAACGTTCGTCAAACGATGCCCCCAAATGTGTGATTTATATCACATCAACATCTAAGTCCATCATTCTATGAGCCTTAATATTTTCATATAATACTGAAATGAAAAATATTTTGTAACAATCATGTTTTAGTGGGACGAAATGAAAGTCCACATATTATTAGTAATAAAGTTAAAAAGATTTGCAGAGAGAAAGAAGACATTGATAGACCTTAAATAAGGATTACCAGATTAACCTTAACTCACGAGCTATTAATGTTGATATGTGATGCGTGCAGAAATGATCTTCCAAGGCTATATCATGACATGCATTTTTAGGTGACAGAAAAGGAAAAAGAAGAAAATAATACAGAAAAGAAGAAGAATAAAAACCACAAAGCAAGGTACTACAACATAATATCTTAACTAGAGACCATAAAAATAAGGAAAAGCATGAAGCTCATGTTCTTTTCAAGTTTGAGCTACAAGTTGTTTGATTTCATGACGATGAAAACAACTTGTAATGTTACAAAAAGGGTGAATAATTTTTTTAAAAAACTACACAAGATGCCCCTAAATCTAAATTAACTTGATTTTCATGAATCTTGGAATAATAATAATATACCGTAACAATCAACTTATCCACATATAAATGTGAAAATATAACACATGTCACAATAAACAACTCAGATATGGTCCATCTTGCAAGAACTAGAGACTAAATGTATATACTGTAATATATAACATATCTAAATATGGATCAAAGAACATAAGAAAGTGTGGTCATAACATATTAAATACCACTAAAGAAAGTGAAAAATATAGCAAATAACTAAAACCTAACTTTAATATGTGGTTGTTGTAAATTGAGTCATATTTGTCGGTCCAATTTCACAAGATACACTTTATTAATTACGTGTGAGTGTGACGTTCTCGTTTATATATTCTCTTTGTATTTAATTTTTCAGGGTTGGTACATGGGTCTGGATTAAGGCTGTCCATTTTTACCCGGTATCCGACTCACCCGACAACCCAAACACAATTGACCCGAGACTCGACAAAATCGTGTAGGAAATGGGTTGGATCGGCCCAACCCGACAGAGATTGACTCGAGTCTCGAGTGACATCTATGAAACCACTGAGTCACCCGACACCCAATTAGCAAAATGGGCAGCTCTTTTATCTCTATTAGAGTTCAATTAAGGTTCAAATTACAATTTTAATTTGAGATTGAGGGTTTCGAATTCGAATTGATTTCAATTTTGGGTTAAAATTTCTGAATTTGGAGGTTTAGGTTTTGAATTTCGGGTTAACTCTGATTTCAATTATAATGGGCTAAATTTTTTGGGCCCATCGGGAGAGTTGGGTTGTACCCAACTCACCCGACACCTGACTTCACCCAAACCCGACCACCCGACACCTCTCTCGAGTCGAGTTTTGAGTCTAGTATTTTAAACCCAAGATTTGTTAGATAAACCCAAACTCGATTGGGTCTACCTAACCCGACCTGATGAACACCCTTAACGTGAATGATTAGGCCCACTGAGAGGGCCCATAGTATCGAAGAAGACAAGAGTCGGTGGAGAAGGATCACGTACGTAAAATGGAGCGCGTGTAGCAAAAAGCACAGTGACTGTCAATGAATGGAAAAGAATAGAGATGCCCAACCTTAATCTATCACCAGTCGCAGCGTTAGCGTATGGTTCCCGCTATCGTGCGCCTAGTCCTAGAAACCTCTTAACCTACACCCTCCTCCATCATCATCATCACACTACATCTCGCTCCTCTTCGCTCCGCTTCCCACACTCTCTCTTCCTCCTCCCCTCAGGTTCTTCTCTGTTATCGCGCATGGAGGTACCTTCTCTCTCTCCCACCATCACAACCCTTTCTGGTTCTTTCTCTGAATTTGTGATAAATTTTTGATTCAATCTGATTAATCTGTTGAATTTTGGATTAGTTCTAGACAGAAATGATTAGTTTGTGCATTTGGGTTGGCTGATTATGGATTGATTAGCTTCTTATCAGGTTATTGAATTCAGATCTGATTGAGGAATGTTTGAGTTTTAGTAGGGATTGGGTTTCCAATTGTGTTTTTGTTTCTAGTAATTGAAGGGGTGGATGGCATGTTGCTTTTGTTGTTTCTGATTGTTTTTAGGTGCAAAAGACTACATTTTTCATCTGGGTTTTGACGGAAAATTACTTCTTGTGATGTGTTTTCAGCTAAATTGTCATTTGATTCGTTTAAAGTGGAATATATTGTGCAAGAATGGGTTTTTTGCAGTCGAATTTTACGATCGTATTCAACCAAACACATATTAGAGTTTATTGACCGTGGCACTAATCATCCATTTGATGAGAACTTGGAGGTAATGAAATTCCAGAGAGGTGTTAGCATCTATAAGCTAGAGTTCACTAGTTGATGCTTGTATATTTGTCTTTTAAAGCATAGGGTTATATGGAGCTTCAGTTGTCGTGAACTACAGCTTCTGTGCATGATAGGACTGAGATATTTAGTTTTATGTTTCTCAAAATAATTTAACGGGTTTCCTCAAATATTTAATTTTTAAAAGCCACTTCCACTATATTTTTATTATGTAACAGCAATATTGGACTGGAAATAGCATCAATGGCAACAAAGGAATGGTAGGGAATTTGCAAAAGTATGGAATAGTTAGATCAAAGAGGGTAACTGAAGTAATGGAGACAATCGACAGAGCTTTGTTTGTTCCCGAGGGCACGCCACCTTATGTGGACAGTCCGATGGCAATAGGTTACAATGCCACCATATCTGCACCTCATATGCATGCAACATGTCTTCAACTGTTAGAGGATAATTTGAAGCCTGGCATGCGTGCTTTAGATGTGGGCTCAGGTATTTAACTTACTCTATCAAAAGTGTTATTCTCTCTTCTAATCACTTTTCTATAAACTATGCAATTATATGTTAGTTTCTTTATTACTCTGTTATGTCATTCATTTTGGATTAGTTTTCAGTTCTGCGATGACTAGGTCTAGGAGTATTGTCATGATCAGGTTAACATTAATAGTTGCATTACTTTGCTTACATTTGGTGATCTAAAAATAAATAGATGTTTAAATGTAAAAAAATATATTTCTCAATGTGTGAATACCTGTCTTGACTTCTAAATAACGCAAGGAAAGGCAGAAAGTAATTCATCATCACATGACATTCATTTCTTAATGATGGTGAACTTTAATTTTCTACGGGCAATTGGATTGTAGGAACCGGATATTTGACAGCATGCTTTGCAATTATGGTTGGACCACAAGGTCGTGCTGTTGGCATAGAGCATATCCCGGAGTTGGTCACTTCATCAATCAAGAATATTGAAAAAAGTGCTGCAGCCTCACTATTGAAAGAAGGCTCTCTGTCGGTTCATGTTGGTGGTAAGTCTATGGGGGTCATGTGTATGTTTATTTTCTGGAGTTTCTTCAGAGACTGATGAGTGCACTACTGTGATAGACGGAAGGGAAGGGTGGCCAGAGTCTGCACCTTATGATGCTATCCACGTCGGGGCAGCAGCACCCGAAATCCCACAGCCGCTTATTGACCAGTTAAAGCCCGGAGGCATGATGGTGATTCCTGTTGGAAACATATACCAAGATTTGGAGGTAGTGACTAAGAGCGAGGATGGTTCTGTCTCTATTCGAACTGAGACCTCTGTCCGTTATGTTCCCCTCACAAGTCGAGATGCTCAGTTACGAGGAGAATGAAACCATTATGTATTAGGTGTCATTCAGTGGCTTGTACATATATAATGGCATGGTACTGCAAGAACCTTGTCCTGGTAATTTGAATTCTTGATTTCCAATTCCTGTTCTGTAATGTGATTTCAAGAATCCACTTCATGCTATACTGAAAAATGCTTTGGTATCAGCTGAGTTTGTATTTGTAGATCTTAAAATAAGTGTTACGAATTTAATCATGTTATTTTTATACAGGATAATGACAGATGATTACACCAAATTATGTTACTATTCAAAATTAGTACCCAGTTTCAAAATTTTTATTTGGGCTACCTCAAGATCAAATAAGCGATGAATAACTTAACTTCGGTTAAATCTGACTGAATTGATTTGTTAAAAAGTTGAAAATGTTCTCAATACTTTTGATTTGAAATCATATTAGTCTGGCCGGTTCAAAACTGGTCTGACCGATTCAAATTAAACTTTCATTACTTTTATTTGATAAATTATAATTTTTAATAATTAAAGTAATATCAATAATAACTAATTAATTTAAATTTTATATTTGTTAAAATAATAATAATAAAAAAATATTTATTTTATAATTTGAAAATAAACAATTAAAACTTTTAAAATAACATACGAAATTACAGTTCTACCCCTCTCTTTTAACCCTAATTATACACACTACCCTATCTCTTTTTCTAACCAAATTCCCTGCAACACTCTCCATCTCAATCTCAATTCTCTCTCAACCATGATTCGCGCACCGGAACACAAGGCCTCGATCGCCAGAGCTAGGAAAACCAAAA
>JAYMTP010000189.1:0-42026 GCA_036897365.1 Geranium brycei
ATAATAACTTATTTAATAAAAAAATTAAAAATAGAGAAATTCAAATCCGATTAATCCTCAAAGTCCCTATCCGCCCGATTAGCGCCTAGTGTTTTTTGGAACCTCGCTAAATATATGCATGTAAAGAAAGGCCGCGTGTAAATTTTGGTATGCTTTGCTGTGTCAAGTTAACTAAAGCCTATCAAATGTAAGAAATTTAAGGCGATAGGTTAGTTGACGAAAATATAGTATTTGCAACTGCCTTACCTTCAATGCCCATGAAAACGCTCTCAAGTTCTCCTCTCGTAAAAGCACGCACCCGAAGAAGCAAGGCATGCCGTAGTTGTTCACTCCAACCCATATCCCCAGCGGCATGTCGAAAGCGGTCAAGCGATGAGTCGTGTCAAAGACCACAGCATCCCCGAAGAACTCGTATGACTGGACCGACGAAGCGTATGACCAAGCAATGTTCTCCAACCTGTTGTTTGAATCGAGCGTGTACTCGAATCTGAAGTTAGGGTCTTTCTCCTTGATGTTTCTGCACATTCTTAATAAATCTATGCTCTCGTCTTCAGGGTCAAGTTTTCTGAACGACTGGAGTAAGTTCCTCACGTCCTTCTCGGTGAAAGGCAAGTATCCGGGCTCCACGCACTTCTCGAGCTCCATCAACCTCATCATTTGCTGAACAGAAATCCCGGTTTTTGCAAACATAAGAATCCTGCTCTTGTCCGTGTCTGAAATCGTGCGGTACGCGGGAAGGAACCGGACTTGATTAGGCTCCAGGAGCTCGTGGTTATGGTGGTTCACAAATCCCGTGACACGCCAGTCCGGCCCTCCCAATTCCGTCGTCTTGCTGATCCTCATAAACGCCTGGCACCCACACCTGGAGGATTTTCGGTTTCTTTGAGGTTTATTCTCGGTTGAGCTCTTCGCAGGGGTGTTTCCAGCGCGATGACACACAAAGTACCGTCTCGTGAGCCCTTTCCCGACCCCGTCTTTGCCCTCGGTGCGGTGGCGCCTAATTGAGAAGCCGCATCTCTTTGCGAATTCACTGTAGAACTCGTAAGCAGCATCGTGGGTGGGGAATCTCTGCCCGATGTAAGGAATCGTGTCGTTGGTGGTTTCCAATGAAAGTCGGGTTTCATCGGGCGATTCCTCTGCGCTGCTGGTATCGTCCAGAGACAGTGATCGATGATCTGAGGGATCGTCATAAACCACCGAGATGTGCCCGGCCTCCTCAGACATCATTTTCTCATTAACCCACTCCAGATCGACTTATGTGCCTGATTCTGATACTTCAAAAGAAACTAAACACAAATTAATCCAATGAATCAACTCTATCACCGTAAAAACACAATGCAGTAAAGAATAGTGAAAAGTGAAAGATAAAGACGCGATTAAACATGTAGATAGCAACAAGTCTAAATGCTGGCAGAGAAATGGGAATCATCAAAAAGCATAAAGGAAGAAAAATGATAATGCCTCAAAATTATATCGGTAGCTTACAATAATGATTCATGTGCTCACAAAATATCATTTGCTTTTCTTTTTCCAAACCCATAACCCAAATCAATCTAAGAAGACGAAGTCTCTATATATTTAACTAAGATCAATGACGTCTGTCTCGATATCTACCTCCGTCTATACACCACTAAACTGAACATACTTGAACCTGTGACCTCGAGGTAGCGAAACAACAACCTTAAACCTTGCGCCAAAGCTCATCCTCTATCACTGAACCTTAATCTCCAAACAATATCTAGGTGGTTTAGAGATAAGCAAACACAGAAATAATAAAAAAATCCGTTTTGAATATGAACAAACCTATTTCTAATCTTTTCCTCTGTCTAATAGTGAGTGAGTTACAAACCAAACACACTTTTATAATAGAACAAACACATTGCTGCATTCAAGTCACATTCAACAGAACATTATAAAAAATCACATAAGAAGCTTCAAATTCCGCTCGCAATTTCATCAGATTCCCAGTTTGTATATAAAAACAAGCAATGCATATGAATTCAAATAACATCAACATTCTTCAAATTCAACGCTGCTCGTGATCAATAACGATACAGAAACAGAAATCAAGCTTCCTTCTGAATCCTCAATCTCATTGTGTACAATCGATTCTTCAATTTCCTCCTAAATTTTCGAAGAACAGCGACAAAAAAACCAATCGGAGCGAGAAATAGAGAGCAAGTACCGTTTGTTCAAGCGTCGACGATGGAGGAGAGTTTGGGCTCTAAGTGGTGAAGTTCGGGGCTAACCCTAATTTGCGCAGGGGGTGATGGGGACGCTTTTATATGTCATGCGCACTTTCTTATCTGACGCCTCCTTTGTGTCCAAACAGTCCTAAATTTCACTAATAAACGAGAGGTCTTGCCTATGTGTGTGTCCAGACAACCATCTTGAGGGCTCTTAGTCATATTCTTATGTGTTTATTTTTGGACCGAGAAAGACGGTTCGATTGAGATATATTTTAGTGAGCCGGTTAATTATGGTTTGAATATGAATTTTATAAATCAAAATTACGATTAGTTAGGAGGAATTAGACTGAACCGAAATAATTTATAATCATAAATTATAATTTTCGATTTCAAATGTGTGTATAATTATAGTCTGTAGCTTAATGTTCTACAAAAATTATAATGTACTATATCTCGTGTTGTTCGATTCATATAAAAAAACAAACTCGAACATATCCGAATCAAATTGCACATATTATATAATTAGGCTGAAAATGGTTAAATAAGCCTACAAAATTGCCTTAAATCGAAGATTCACTTTATAATATGAAGATTATAACTGACTATAATTTTTTCACCAATCTCAAATACGGTTCTCAAATATTGAGAATTGCCCGACTTGACTCGTACCCAAATCATTTGAGTAATCAAAACATGAACATCCATGGTTTGAAATTTGCGACAAATGTCACATTAGTGACATTCATGAAAGATACAAAACATACTTGTAAAAATACTCTGATCATGAATGGCCATTTTGGACTTGAAATTGGAAGTGGTGAATCGCAAACCGTTTTTAATGGGTTGATATTTATTGTTATCAATTGAAGAGAATAATTTAAGTATAGTTCAGTTTTGATCTCAAAATCAAGAATTATAAATTAACCATACAGTTTGAGTCGACATGTGGATTAAAGAATTAAGGAAACAAATATGCTATATCATTTACTTATTACTATTATTTTATTTGCAAATTTTATAGTTAAATCTTCCTATGCTTGTTTAGTACCTTTCATAATTAAAAATCAAATATTTTGCTTATATAGCGGATCAAAATCTAATCATCCCATAAATTAATTAAATTAAAGATCGTAAATCAATCGGTTATAATAAAATAGAATCAGAGACCTTGATTAAGAATCGAACTGATCAGTCAAATCATGGCTTCGAGGGTCTGGTTCCCATAAATTAGGAACTGGAGGATCAGGTTTGTTCCGATTCCGAAACTGTGCCCACCCCTAATAATTAAATAATTAATTTACATGAGTAGAAAATAAAAATGTAAATAAACGAAAACAGAGGGGCTAACGTGCAAAACAGATCAGACCGCTGTAGCAGACGGAGAGCGGTTAGGTTCATAATTAACAGTCCCATTTCATCACAACCCAAACCGTCACAATTTCCGCACCATCTCCGATTCGCTCCGAATCTCAACCCCTCCCCTAGATCGCTCCGCCGCCGATCTCCGCCTCTCTCGCTCCAATCCGCCACGCGCCGCCGCGTAATCGGCCGAGAAATGGAGGCGATCGAGGAGTTGTCGGAGCTCGCGGTTTCGATGCGGCAAGCTGCCGCCGTCCTCGCCGACGAGGACGTCGACGAGAGCTCGACAACGAGTCGTCGCTCCTCTACCTTCCTCAATGCCGTCGCGCTCGGCAATGTCGTATGTGCCTTTTTATACGTTGATGCACGAGTGATGTGTTTGTGCGTTGTGTTGATTTAGGGGTCGTAGATCTTTGGATCCAGTGGTTTTTGATTTGTGGATTTGTATGTTTGGGTTCGAGTTTTCTGTAGAATATATGTTATAGAGTTACATGAATCAGAAAACGAACAAGATTGAAGCGTCTAGGAAGATCTATTGTTATGATTTCATTTTGTTAGAAAATGGTGGGAGTGATTTGAAGTGATTGCTTAACTTGGGGAAGCATGCGAGCTCGGTAGATCAGTTGGGCTCAGTAGAAAATGTGAAATTTCCTATTTATTTGAATCTGTTTGTCCACTAGTTCTGAAGTAAAGCCAGTGATGCAACATGATATATACTCATGATGGTTACTGACTAGTTATGCAGTCTGTAGTTTGGAGGATCATATGCTTATGCAATTTTTGTTGTTGTTATGGTCAGGGTGCTGGTAAATCAGCTGTTTTAAACAGTCTAATTGGACATCCTGTTTTGGTAAGTTGTATTAGTTACAGTTCATACTGGCAAAAAGTTCTATGTTCATTGAATCTTTGGTATTCTACTGCCATAATATGATATGATATGAATCTACTGGTGGTACGCATGGTATTCTTCCCTCATGCTTGTACTTTGCAACTTAACATGGACAGCCAACTGGGGAAAATGGTGCTACCCGGGCTCCCATAAGCATAGATCTAGGCAGGGATAACTCTTTAAGCAGCAAATCTATCATCTTGCAAATTGACAATAAATCTCAGCAGGTTTCTGCAAGTAAGACCTCCAACCCAACTGCTAATTTATCTGCTGAAGTTTGGTATTGGTTTCAGATGTCGTTAACTACTGCTGTATGAGACGTTAAGTGATTTGATATATTGATGTTTGGGGTCATTCTGGTTATCTTGGCTTATCATAGGTGCTCTTCGGCATTCTTTACAAGATAGGCTAAGCAAGGGTTCGTCGGGCAAAACACGTGACGAGATATATCTGAAACTTCGCACTAGTACAGGTTGCTTCTCAGATCTATGATTTATCTTCAATATGCATGAAGAAAAATTTGCACGTATAGTTTTGTCATGTTAGGAGTGAAACAGAAATGAGTCTGTATTGATATTTATCATCTAATGTGCTCACTGATGATATTTGACAGTAGTTTAGCACAGCTTTAACCTGTACTAAACCTATTTTATTATATACTTCGACACTTCGTTCGAAACTTGGCATGATTGTTGCCTTCTTTTTTATGACACGTATGAGAAAACCTTAGAAGGGCTTGTTAAGTTCCAATCGATATGTACATTTATTGTTATCTCTTTCAGCAACGGGGGATCGTAATCTTTTAATGTATATGATTCATAGGTATCACATGAGCAATGTCTCTCTCCAAAGCTGGCCCTGCTGGCTGGTTTGTCCATTTCAACTTTTGTATATGCAATACACACACACACACACACACACAACACCCTTTTTTCTTTGTTTATAAGACTCAGACTTGCTCAAGGAAATATAGTTCTTTATCATTTGGCCTATCAGGTGTTGGGTTGACCATCTAAACTTGTATTCTTTAATTAAATGATCCTAACCATATCTCATCAAGAACTGACACAAGCAACTAAGTTTCTTAGTCAGGTATTGAGTCAACATCATAAGTTTGGGAAAGGCAGTTAGTATTTTATTCATTTTTTCTTTTCTTAGAGAACTTTTGGTCTCGATCGAAGCCTATGACATCTATCTTATTTCGTTCCTTGGGTTAAAGTTTTATATGCACGTGTTTGCATTATAACTGCTAATTGAACCATATCTCATGATGCTATGTTTTATTGATGTTTCTTGTTTTGAGGATCCAAACTTCTTTAAGTTTGTGTGATTATATGTTTTTTGTTGGCAGCTCCACCATTAAAATTGATCGATTTACCTGGACTGGATCAAAGAATAATGGACGATTCTTTGGTGAGTAGATTGAAAATACTTTTGAGTTATTGCTGCATCTGTTTACTGTAAATGCTCTTTTTCAAGCTTATGTCATACTCTTAAATTTCTCCCCCAGATTAGCGAGTATGTTGAGCACAATGATTCTATCTTGCTTGTGATAGTACCTGCTAGTCAGGCACCTGAGATTTCGTCATCTCGAGCACTCAGAATAGCAAAGGAGTATGATGCCGAGAGTAGGTTTATTGTTAAGCTTGAATTATCTTATTTGCTGTCAAGAGTATTTACAAAAATGCTTTTCCTTTTTAAATATTCTCTTAGAGGTGAAGTGTTCCCTGTGTTTACTTATTAGTAGTGACAACATTTCATTTGGTGTGTGTGTGTGTGTGGGTTATAGGTACTAGAACAATTGGGGTTATCAGTAAAATTGATCAAGCATCGTCTGAACCAAAAGCCCTTGCGGCAGTTCAAGCTCTCCTATTGAATCAGGGACCACCAAAGACATCTGATATTCCTTGGGTTGCTTTGATTGGTCAATCTGTTGCAATAGCTTCAGCACAGTCTGGTGGGTCTGAGAACTCCTTAGAAACTGCTTGGCGAGCTGAAAGTGAAAGTTTAAAATCTATATTGACCGGAGCCCCACAAAACAAGCTTGGTAGAGTTGCATTGGTTGAAGCCCTTGCCAGCCAGGTTCGCAGTCGCATGAAACTCCGTCTTCCAAATCTTCTATCTGGGTACATATGGTTTTCCATCTACTTTTACTCTTTGGGTTTTGTTTTTTGCACTGTGCTACTATAATCTACAACTCTGCTGCTGCCTGTTTCCTTGTACCATTTCTGCATATAGTTTTTCAGTGTTCATCATACCTTTTTCTTCAAAGAAGGTCCGGAAGATTGTTTCCTTAGGATTTACATCGATATTTTAGGGGATGAAGACCTGTGAATCATAGTTTTTGCGGAGTAATTCTTTATTTATTTGGGACGGGGGGAAGCTTTTTATATGCAGAATACTCGCAAAACATCTCCTGACTCCAATATAGCAATTTTTAGCTCTTCTTTGAGTTATGTTGTGAGGGAGAAAGCTAATCTGGTGAGATAGGTAGTTATCAAATCAATTATTCTCTCTTTTTGGGTCCTTGCTCTATTATGCATAAATGTGCCTGAGTCAGCAGGTTGCATGATGTTACAGCCGTGAAGCATATGAAATATACCTTTACTTAGACCATTTCCTTTGAAGGCAACCATTTTTTTTGCACAAAGCATTACATTTATTGTCCTGCCATTCCTATTCAGATTGTTATTACTTTGCCATTACCATTTTAATTCTTCTTAGACCACTGTAGAGGTATTGAGAAATCTTGACAATATTGACATGAAGCATTTAATTTTTGTGTGGATATCTATTGGCCGTAGTCGAGTTTTTGTTTCTATTTTATTAACTTTCAAGAGTTTTCCATTATTTTACACTTCAATACAGGCTTCAAGGGAAGTCTCAAGTTGTCCAGGTTGAATTAGCAAGGCTTGGTGATTCAATGATTGGAGGTATTGAAGGTACACGAGCATTGGCTTTGCAATTGTGCCGTGAATTTGAGGACACATTTCTCTTACATATTGCTGGTGGCGAGGTAACCATTTTAAAAATTGCAACACATTCAATACTGCAAGAAAATCATTGCATAAAACCAGGAATACTTCACCTGAATGTACTGTTCAGAGCTAGGCAGTTTTCTTTTGGTGTTTTTTTCTTGCATTTGTCAAGTTCTCTGGCCTTTGCCTTTTGCCTTACGCCTTTAGTAAGTTTTCATTTGTATAGAAAATAATGCAGCTGTCTGTGAAACGGGATGATCTGTAGAATCTTTATAGCTATTATACTTTACCAAAAGAGCATGCATTATAGAGACTCATTTCAGTTTGTGAAATAATTGTAAAATATCAAGCATGCAAACAACTAATTTGTTTTTAGAGTGCTCTTAGTTAAGAAGCACACAGTTAATTTTTTCGGAGAAAATGACCTGTGGAATATTGATACGAATGTGCGCTCCCCAGAGAGTATTCATCATAGATTTTCATTTTAAACAGTCACCTATGTGTAACATTTGAAATGGCTAATATTTAATTTTGTATTTTATTGATGTTAATGTTTAACCATGTAATTAAAATTTGATGAAGAATTATGTTAAAAAATTTGCTGCAGGGTAATGGTTGGAAAATTGTCGCAAGTTTTGAGGGCAATTTTCCTAACAGAATCAAGCAACTTCCTTTAGATAAACATTTTCACATAGAGAATGTTAAAAGGGTTGGTCTTACTCCTATCTTCAGTCCATTCTTGTATCTATTCTTTTGGTTCTGTTGTTTGTGGTGCTTGACCTTTACATTGGCCCTTTTCAATCTCAGATTGTGCTACAAGCAGATGGTTATCAGCCTTATCTTATCTCTCCAGAGAAAGGGTTAAGGTCATTGATAAAAATTGTTTTGGACATGGCAAAAGAACCATCACGTCTGTGTGTTGAGGAGGTACACATTTTATGCGTGTTATATTATTGATATGCAGTACTTCTTAGTAAATTGTTGATTTATGACTTTATTAGGCAGTTAAACATATACCATCATTCAATATTATCCTATTTTTGAATTTATGCATATTTTGGTTCCTCTCTAGGTTGAGCCTTCTTGAAATGATAGTCACAGAATCATGTCAATAACTGACCCGTGCTTTCAGCATATTCTACATGGTTTTTGCATTTCCAGTTTAAATATCTTATCTCTAAGGGCGGCATGGTGCTTTGTGTACCACTTACCTGACTCTGAGTCCTATCATTTGGATATATGCTGGGAATGTGGTTCTCTTTTAGTTAAGTTATTATTCTAACTCTTTAAGCCAAATTTGGGTTGCTATTGAACTAGGTTCACCGTGTACTGGTGGATATAGTCTCTTCGTCTGCAAATGCTACACCTGGTCTTGGAAGATACCCCCCTTTTAAGAGAGAGGTAATGGTATCTTGAGGTTCATTTATACTTTATATGTGTTGATAAGCGTTTGCACTTTAAAGTTGTCTCAGTTGGTGTGACATATATATTAGGTTGTGGCAATTGCAACTGCTGCACTCGACGAGTTCAAGAATGAAGCTAAAAGAATGGTGGTGGCACTTGTTGATATGGAGCGGGCATTTGTTCCTCCTCAACATTTTATCCGTTTGGTGCAGAGGCGGTATGTTTGACTAAATATGTTTTACTGAAGCATGTAGATGTGCTTTTATGATTTTAAAAGACAGCATATACTATATAAATTGTGTATGCTTTGGTATCCTTACACCATTTAAGATAGGTTACTGAAGTTGGCGTGTGGTAATTTATGATGCCTAATGGTTTTACTAGTATTGGCATTGCCAAGGCAAGAAATTTAGCGAAAACATAAAGAAAAAAGAGGTGGAAATAGTCATCTAAATAGTTGCCACAATTTATTAATTTTTTTTCAAATCTATTGATAATAATTTATGAGGCTGAGCTAACCTGTAGATTGGTTTCACATATCTGTATTTCAGTCTTTTCCTCTCATTTAGCTAAATTTCATCCTCTTATGGCTGCTAATATGATCAGTTCCACACATTTGCTTCGATTGATGCTCCAAAAATATACGGACAGAAAGGGAAAGCTTTTATGCCCGAAGTTTAACCTTATTTATTCTTATAGTATAATGCGGGAAACAATGAAATATAGATTGTTGGGCTCTTTCAAGCGAATTTGCATTTGTAATGCACATGATGATTTATTGTTTCCATAATTTGCATGGTTTTCCATTATGCTCATTTAATCATTACTCATAAAATATTAGCAGAATGGATAGACAACGACGCGAAGAAGAGCTAAAGAGTCGACCTTCCAAGAAGGCTGTTGATGGAGAGAAGTCCTTACTAAATAGAGTATGGGCTTATTCTGTTTCTCTAATTAAGTTGGACATGATTATATAAAATGCTACTTTGTGCATGGTTTCTGCACATAGCAATCTCAACTAGTCAAATGCAAACTAAGCTTGAGCCTTAGAGATGTTGTTGGCTCTAGTTGAAATAAATGCAGGGGTAAAATGTCTCAGCTTCAATTAAAATTAGTGGATCCAAAATGTTCTCTCTATCTGGGGTGGTTTTATTTTGTATTCACATATGCATTTGTAATTGTATATTTCAACTATTTTACTCAATTATATTCTCTACCCTTCTAGTCAACCAGTCCACAGACAGGAGGTCAACAATCTGGTGGGAGCTTAAAAGATATTAAAGATAAATCTGACAAGGATGTAAAAGAGGCTCCAGCCTTGAAGACTGCTGGTCCTGAAGGCGAGATAACGGCAGGTCAGTGCACAAACAGTTTGAATATTGCTGTTATATGCGCCTGTGTTTAGAACATATACCTTGTGATGTCCCCTCCATGTCACATAATTTTATTTGGAGGGAATTTGGGCTTTTCTGTTTATTCATTTTTTCTTTCTAGAGGTTGCGGTGGTTATGGGAGAAGGTGCCACGTGTTATAGTCACGGAGCCATTTTTGTGGAGATATGATAGCAAGATGTTATATTGAACATTTTGTCATTTGGTCATTTTAATGAACTTTATAAGGATAACTTATTTTATGTATCACTAACCTCATATTTGGTTCATCCAAAATTGTTTGTGGATCTTTAGTATCGTATGTTAGCCTTAAGGAGGTGATGTCTTGCTTCATCATAGCATAGTCAAGCCCAAATCTTGATACACAACTTGCTGATAAAAAAATGTTAGCCTTAAGGAGGGCCTCAAGATTATTGAAGGTTCATGAACAATGCATGAGAATAAGCTGTTGCCACTCAATGTTTGAATGAATACTTTCTTGGAGCATGAGTATAGCTGTGTTCATTCGAGGAATGTATCAATGCTGTACTTTGGCCTTTCTCTTTAAGAACCCATGCTAGGTTGTTTCGTTTTGTATGCAGGGCCTTCTTTATTGGTGAAAACACAGCTTCCCTCCAGTAGAACTGATCTTTCCCAATGAGGCCTGCTTCATAATTCAATTAACAATTTACTTACAATTAAATGTCATCTTTTTTTATGACAAAGAATTTCATCACATTCTGTAGCATCAAACTAAATGGCGGTTTATCTTTTTGTTAGTTTTATTCCTTGTTTTTCTCCCTCATATGCCACAGGCTTGTTTGTGGGCTTTTCCATTTACAATTGTCAAAAGTTATGATTTGTGGCATCGATTTGACCTGCTCATGCACACATCAATTGACTGACCTGTCATTGACCCTTCTCTGTAGGATATTTGCTTAAAAAAAGTGGAAAAACAAGCGCTTGGAATAGACGGTGGTTTGTTTTGAATGAAAAAAGTGGGAAGGTCAGTATTATGATACTCTGCCAATATTTTGCTTGACTATTATTGTATTTTTTAACTTTCAACTATTGTGATTTCCTTAAAATTTATGAATTTACAGCTTACTACATCCTATTAGAGACCATAATCAGATCATGTAGATAATATGATTATATGGGTAGTTGATGGATTCTTCGGCATGGTTTGGTTTCGTGTGTTGTTCGTGTTACTTATGCTGTAAATGTGATTGTTGCCTTCATTCTGGTTTGGCGTGATATGTAGTCATAACGTTTTCATCTTGCAGCTTGGTTACACCAAAAAGCAAGAAGAGAAGACTTTTCGTGGCGTTATTTCTTTAGAGGTATGGAGTTCAAGATACGTCAGATTCAAATACAATCATTTCACAATTCTTTTCTTTGATTCATTTTCTAATACACTTCCATATTTTTCATGCTTCATATCTATCTATGATTCTCTGTTGTTTCCGTTTCTTCCCTTTCACTTGGATGTTCAAGCACTGGATCCAAACGCCTTTTATCTATTCTCCTAGTTGTTCTGTGGTACTAGATGCATCTAAAACTTTCTACGAACTGACAGGAATGCATTATTGAAGAAGTTCCTGAAGAAGAGCCTACATCAAAAAGTTCCAAGGATAAAAAAGCCAACGGACCAGACTCTGGAAAAATACTGGTTTTTAAGATTACTAGCAAGGTTCCCTACAAGACTGTTTTAAAAGGTTTTGATATTATCTTTGCATTACATTTCTCTTCTGTTTGAGTTTCAAATTGAATTTTCGTTCTCCTGCTGAGTTGTTTAATTAAGCTACAATATTAATTTGTTTCCAGCTGAGAGTGAGGTTTTGCTAAAGGCTGAGAGCATGGCAGATAAGGTTGAATGGTTAAACAAGTTGAGAAATGTTGTCCAGGCTAGAGGAGGCCAAGTAAAGGGTCCTGAATCTGGTTTTCCCATGCGCCAAAGTCTTTCCGATGGTTCTCTCGTGAGTTTGTTAACAATCTAGATTTTTCTTCATCTCTTCAGTAAAACTGAAAATCAGATTAGAATGTGGCCAAGGAGCTCGCTCTAACATATGTGAGGTCCTGAGTTTGAATCTCTGTACAAACAATTACTTAGGGTTTCCCAAATTGTTGCTGAGCAAAGAAAAAAATTGTACGTGGCTATGCCTTGTATTTTTTTTTTCAGTTTCAGAAGGTTTGATTTATAAATAGAAATGAGATTGTCGTTTCATTTTAGAATATCCATATTCTTGGAAACTTTGCCTGGTGCTGACATAATATTTTCTAGGATACAATGGTTAGGAGACCTGCAGATCCAGAAGAAGAGCTCAGATGGATGTCCCAAGAAGTTCGTGGTTATGTTGAAGCTGTTCTTAACAGCCTTGCAGCCAATGTTCCAAAAGTCCGCTTCTTCTCCTTGATAGCATTAACATTCAATTAGTTCATTACCGAGATAGTTCTTCGATAAATATATTTAACATTTGTGGTCATACAGGCAGTTGTTCTATGCCAAGTGGAGAAAGCTAAGGAAGACATGCTCAATCAGTTATATAGTAATATCAGGTTCGCCCTGTTTTATTTTATTCTTTCTCCGGTGCATATAGATTGCTAAATACTAGTGTTGCTGGTTGTGACGATAAATTATACCTTCCTTTGCCTCCTTTATTTTATTGTTATATGTAAAATATGGGGTTTTGAAAGAAACAGTAAGAGGAACATTGTTTTGCCAGTCCTTTGATTGTCATTACAGCATCCATTTGGGCTTTTTAACTGTACGTCTGATTATTGAAGATTGAATATAAACCACTATTCTGAGAAATGCCTTGGGAAGTAATGGAAATTGAAGAAATGGATTTAATTTGATGAACAGTAGAAGTACCGATATACATTACCATCCGATCACTATGCTATATAGTTTCAGAAAAGGGGACAAATACGCAACTTACCCTTGATAATACTTTTTTTCTCTAGATATTTCTGTCGCTGTGGATGAATTGTTTTATGTGCATAATGCTTACAAGTTCTCTTTATTTCATTATTGCTAGTGCCCAAAGCACAACGAGGATCGAGCAATTGCTTCTAGAGGACCAGAACGTAAGGCGTAAGAGGGAACGCTGCGAGAAACAGTCTTCTCTCCTTTCTAAGCTTGTGAGGCACCTTTCTATCCACGATAATCGAGCAGCTACTGGATCAAGCTTGTCCAACGGTGCAGGTAATGCTAGATTTAAACCTTCCATTCTTCATAAAAGTTAACTGGTTTACTGGTTTTCAACTCCTATGCTAGCCTCTAAACCTTGTTCTTTATAGACAGCTGAGTTAATTGTCAATTTCTTTGTATCAACAAGGAAAATTATACTATTTGTGGTGAGGTTGAGGGTTCGATCCCGCTGGGAGGGTGGGGGGAGGGTAGATAGGTTTGATGAAGTAATTTTCAAAAGAAACAAGGAAAATTACATGTCACTACCCTCAATTTTATAAGTCATTATGTCACAATGACAGCGGTGAACATTCATTTTGTGACACCGTATGTTAAAATGGTTAACAAATTGACGTAAAGGGGGGAAATTACATGCCACTTCCCGCAACTTTGAAAGTCACTTGGTCACCACTGAATTTTCGTCCGTTAAAGTCATTATTGTCATTTCACACGTTTGTAACGGTATTAGTGTCGATGTCTCAAGAGAGAAGTTCATAGTTGAGGGCAGTGATATATTTGTGTGCATAGTTGAGGACATTGACATGTAATTTCCTTTATCGTTAATTTTTCCGTCCATTTTAACGAATAGTATCACAAAATGAAAGTTTGCGTGATGACTTTCAAAGTTGAGGCCGGTGACGTAATTTTCATGCATAGTTGAGGGAAATGACATGTAATTTTCCCTATTAATATTTATCTCTAGAACACCTGCAATGCTCTGCCATTTAGATTCATCACCAAGAAACTGCTTGATAGCAAATGAACCAAGTACTGATTTTGTGCTCTACCTTACTCATGTACAGAAAGCCCGAGAGCCGGCGGATCCTCATCAGGTGACGATTGGAGGTCTGCTTTTGACGCTGCCGCAAATGGGCCCGGAACCAGGTCCGGGTCCAGCCACAGTAGAAGATACAGCGACCCGGAAAATAATGGAGATGCAAACTCAGGTTCAAACTCCAGCAGCCGCCGCACACCCAACAGGTTACCGCCCGTACCACCTCAGTCCGGTAGGTATTAGATAGAACGATCGACAGATATGTGGCAATTCTGATACATTCTTGTTCGTCGAGTGATCGCTATTGATCCGCCGGAAACTGAGTTCATAATCCTGATTGATGCCATGCCCATTATTAGTAGTCGAGATCTGTAGAAGTGAGATGCAGTAGAGGTGTCTGTAGATATAATGAATATTGCAATGATTTTTTTTTTCTTTTCCAGTTCAATCTCTTATATTCACAGTTGTTTCATTGAGAGATTATAATGTACTGTCAAGTAATGTTCTTGTTCTTTCAACTCATTGTTGGGTTGTAATGATATGCATATATTCATGTTAGAAATTTAGTTTTAAGTGTCACATTTCCATCATTGAGCTTTTCTATCAGACATGACATGGAATTATTGGGCATTGCCATACTGGATCCCTATCGAGTTTGGTGATTCGTACATAAGTGACATCGGATAGGGGTGGGCGTTTAAAACCCAATATCGAAAAGTTGAGAACCATGAATAATGGTTTGGTTTTGATTATGATTTTTACAGATAAAGAACCACGATTAACCGGTTTAGAATTGAACCAATTGCACGTGCCAGTGATAATATGATATTTATATTGTATTATTAGTTTGTTTACAAACTTTATATTTCGATTGAGTTGTAATAATTAAATCTCAATATTCAATTTTCTTTGGTATTATTATAATTGCTAATTTAACGTTTTGACTGTAAGTTAGGCTAAAATTCGTTTATAATTGAAACTTAAATTAAAAAACCAACCAACTCTAATTAGGAGTTGAACCGAAAAACTGCAGTAAGAACAAAACTATTTCCTCACGTAACAATTTTAAGTATGGTTCCAATAATTAAAGAACCCAAAGATATGGTCTGGTCTCGTATGGTTTTAGAACCATGCTAACCCCTGCATCGGACCGAACATTACCATAAACGTCGAATTAATAATCCTAAAAAGGGAAAACCTCACGTGGCTACCTTTAAAATATGTAGTTTTCCACATATTTACCCCTAATATATTTAGCAATGCAGTCCTTCTAGAATTGTAATTTTCTCACCATTGTCATTCCCAGTAACTTTTATTAAATTTTCAAATGATGTCATTTTGATCTATCTCTCATTCCTCTCTTTTGTTGAGATAGAGGGATTGAATTTGGGACCGATACGGAGAAATAGAGTTATAGAAGAGAGATGGGTCAAATTGACATCATTTGAAAATTTTAAAATACACACCGGAGCATTTTAGTTTTTTTAACGTTAAACTTTAACATAAATTAACAGAAATAATAACAGTGAGAAAATTGCACTTATAAAAAAAGCGTTGCCGAAAAGTATTTTAAAAGTAGTTAGGTGAGAAACCACGTGTTCCAAGAGTAGTGATGTTCACGTGAAGTTTTCTCTTTTAAAATTACCGATCCGCTTGAGGGTATAATAGTCTTTCCCACATTGTCAGGGTATAATAGTCTTTCCTACGTTGTCGCAGAACACCAGACCAGACTCCAGAGTGTCGCCGACAATAAAATTTGGAAACGCGCCAAAAAATGTCCCAACTCTATACTTAGGGTTTTTTGGTTCGAGCGGGAATTACCAAAAAAATAAATCCCCAATTCCACATATTTCCCGCCATTTATAAAATCCCTAAACTGCTCCGATTCGGATCCATTTAATCTTCATTTCAAACCCGTCCTTCTCGTTCCATTTCTCTCTGACCTAAACCGATATTTTCCCGAGAAAATATTTTTCCTTAGGGTTTGAGTCTGTTTCTGTTGCCGGAATCGGCCGATATGGGCTCAGCGAAGGTCGTCGGTAAGTCTGCAAGCGATGGAGTCGACAACCAGAGCTCTGGTGAGTGATTTTGACGATTTTTTTATTATTATTTTTATTTTTATTTTCGTGTGAGTGAGAGTCATAATCTGTGGTTTATTGAGTTGATTTAGGTTTCGCTGTACGGATTGTTTTTAGATGATGAGTTGTTCGACACTGATTCACTGTTGTTGTTGAGTTTGATTCCAGATTATTGATTTCTTAGGGAATCTGGGAATCTGTACCGATTGTTTTTGTGAAATAGTGTTTTGATGGTAGCTTCTGTTTTGATTTGAGTTCAGATTCTTGATATGTGATTCACTGATAGTGTTTTGATTCGATTATATGTATGTATTTTTGTCTGCAAGCTCAAATGAGCTCAGAGAAGTAACTCCTAATCGGAACTACTAGGATTTGAACAATGAATCTCATAGGAGATGGGGCTTTTGGGTTTGATTGATTGATTATATGTTACAGTGCATGAATTAGCCGTTAGTTTTTACACAGATGTTTGTTAATATGCAGGATCGTTATTCTCTGCTGTGTTTGAGTTCATAGCTGATCATGTTAATATGCAGTATTTTGACATTTCAGCTTGATATATACGTCAGTTGGGTAAAAATTACTGAATGTTTCATTTGAGTTTTTTTTCGTATAAATAATTTTCTTGTCTTGTTGGTTTGATTACAATTCTTTTAACAAATCTCCCATGATTGGTTGTGGCTTATTGTATATAACTGTTATGGTATAGGGTTTAGTTGTGTGAACACTGTTCTTGGCTCTTTTGCTCCTGGACTGTTTTCTGCTTTGGGACTATATTCCCACAGCTGACCTGACTGGTAGAAAGCTTGTTCCAGCAACGGAAATTTGAAATGTTTTATTTATTTGGTTGATTGGGACCCTTTTCTTGTCTATGTTCATGGTGATTAAGGCACTCTTATCCATTATTTTGTGATTTTTTATACCTTTCAGCTGTTTTATAACTGTTTGTGTTTTATCAGGAATGGGAAAGAAGACAGCAACCAACTCAAAATCTACAGCTTCAGATGACAAGAAGGCCAAACCAAATCAGAAGAGAAGCAGGTTGGAGAGCAATCAAAACATTCCTGGTTCTCGAAAAATGCCAAAGCGAGCAGCTGCATGTTCAGATTTCAAGGACAAAACAGTTCGTTTGTCAGAGAAATCTTCTATGGTTGAGACTAAAAGGGATATTGTTGTTGAGGATGAGGTTGCAGCAATAAGCTTGACGTCTGGGATTAATGATCCTCGGTCAAACAGAAGGCTTACAGATTTTATCTTTCATGATGCTGATGGAAAGGCGCAGTCCGTTGAGATGTTGGAAGTTGATGATCTGTTCATTACAGGAGTTATTTTGTCACTGGAAGAACATTCTGACAAAGAAAAGGGAAAAGGTGTCAGATGTGAAGGTTTTGGGCGGATTGAATCTTGGGATATTTCTGGATATGAAGAAGGATCGCCTATCATATGGATATCTACGGAGTTTGCTGACTATGACTGCGTAAAACCAGCAACTAGTTACAAGAAGCTGTATGATCTTTTCTTTGAGAAGGCTTGTTTATGCATTGAAATTTACAAAAAGTTGTCAAAGACTTCTGGAGGAAATCCTGATTTGAGTGTTGATGAACTGATAAGTCAGGTTGTCCGTTCCATGAGTGGTAGTAAAAACTTCCCTCATGGGACTTCAGTCAAAGACTTTATTGTTTCACAAGGTGAATTTGTTTACAATCAACTCACAGGATTGGATGAGACATCTGGAAAAAATGATCTAATCTTTAGAGATCTGCCTGTGCTTGCCGCTCTTAAGGATGAGAGTAAAAAACACACGGGTTTTGCTCCTCCCAAGGCAATGTCATCTGGTGGGAGTCTGAAGATTGGTGAACGAGAAAAAGCCAATCAGTCTAATTCACCTGTTAGTGGTGTTGTGGAAGATGAGGATATGAAATTGGCCAGGTTGCTGCAGGAAGAGGAAAACTGGCGTTCAATGAAACAGAAGAAAGGTCAGCGTTCAGCTGCTTTGTCAAACAAGTTCTATATTAAAATCAACGAGGATGAGATTGCTGATGACTATCCTCTACCTGCATATTACAAGACTACTACTGAAGAAACTGATGAGTATATTGTCTTTGACAATGACATTTGTGATCCTAATGAGCTTCCTCGCAGCATGCTTCATAACTGGTCACTTTACAACTCTGACTCTCGCTTGATTTCTTTGGAGCTCCTTCCGATGAAACCTTGTGCTGATATTGATGTAACAATCTTTGGTTCTGGGTTTATGACTGCTGATGATGGAAGTGGATTTTATCTAGATTCTGATCCAAACCAGTCATCTTCAGGATCTTGTGAAGTTCAGAACAATGACGGTATTCCAATTTATTTGAGCGCAATAAAGGAATGGATGATTGAGTTTGGTGCATCAATGATTTTTATATCAATCCGAACAGATATGGCCTGGTATGTTGCCTGTATACTCATCCATTACCTACGAGTTCAAATTACTCAAGCTATTATACTTGCATTTTTCCTTCTCAGAAAGCTTTCATGTTGCTTTGTTTTTTGAACTAAGTCATAACGATTATCTTTCTCCTGCTAGAACGAGGCTAAGAAAACAATGATTGATTTACTTAAGAATTGTAGTCGTTTGGTTGGAAGACAATACCATTCCACATCTTTTAAAAAAACATATTTGCTTTGAAAAAATGCCGGTTTTGGATTCATCAGCAGATTGTTTATTGCTAAATGATTTCTATATGTTAAAGCAAATCCTTACTGTTATCTTTTGTGCTTTTCAGGTATAGGCTTGGAAAGCCATCAAAGCAGTATGCTCCCTGGTATGAACCAGTGTTAAAAACTGCAAGGCTGGCAATTGGCATTATTACTTTGTTGAAGGAACAGAGCCGAGTATCACGCCTTTCTTTTGCAGATGTTGTCAAGCGAGTGTCTGAATTTGACAAAAACCACCCCGCTTACATTTCATCTACACCAGCTGTAGTTGAAAGATATGCTGTGGTTCATGGGCAGATAATGCTGCAACAGTTTGCAGAATATCCTGATGACGCCATTAGGAAGTCTTCTTTTGTAACTAGCCTACATGACAATATGGAGAGAAAACATCACACCAAGTGGTTGGTAAAGAAGAAAATGGTATTGAAGAAGGAAGGGAATATGAATCCAAGAGCAGCTATGGCTCCTCTGGATTCGAAAAGGAAAGCCATGCCTGCTACTACAACAAAGTTGATAAATAGAATCTGGGGACAGTATTATTCCAACTACTTGCCCGAGGACTCGAAGGATGCCGATATTAATGAAGTGAAAGAAGATGAAGATGTAGATGCTGATGCTGATGGTGAACAAGAGGAAAATGTGGAGGAAGACATTGAAGAAACTGATCAGAAAACTATATCTGATAAGATAGAGGCACCTCGTGCATCACCGAAACTATCAAAGGCGCGACGTTCCAGTAATGATATTAAATGGGATGGAGATTCAGTGGGGAAAACTTCTTGTGGTGAGGTTCTTTACAAACAAGCAATGGTTCATGGAGATTTGGTTGCTGTGGGTGGATGTGTATCTGTTGAAACAACAGACACTGAGGATCTTCCTCTCATATATTTTGTGGAATATATGTTTGAAAAGTCGGATGCAACAAAAATGGTTCATGGCAGACTATTGCTGAGAGGATCTCAGACTGTTCTGGGTAACACTGCTAATGAGAGAGAGGTATTCTTGACAAACGATTGCCTGGAGTTTGAGCTAGGTGATGTAAAACAAAATGAGGTTGTTGAAATCCGATTGATGCCGTGGGGATATCAGCATCGGAAAGCTAATGCCCTGAAGGAAAAAATTGACAGGGAAAGAGCAGAGGAAAGAAAAAGTAAAGGATTACCAATGGAGTATTATTGTAAAAGCTTGTACTGGCCAGATAGAGGTGCGTTCTTTTGTCTACCTACGGATACCATGGGTCTTGGGAATGGACTTTGCCAGTCTTGCAAGATAAACAAATCGGAGGCAGAGAAGGAAATCTGTACGGTGAACTCAGCCAGGTCTGCCTTCACCTACAAGGGAACCGAGTACTTCATTCATGATTTTGCATACATAGCTCCCCATTATGTTGCAACAGATGAGAAAGACCAAGGCACACATAAGAGTGGGAGAAATATAGGGCTGAAAGCTTACACTGTTTGCCAAATACTGGATATTGATGCTCCGAAGGCTTCCAAAAAAGCTAACCCTGAATCTATAGAAGTTAAAGTAAGGATATTCTTCCGGCCGGAGGACATATCATCCGAGAAATCGTACTGCTCTGACATCCGAGAGGTAAGGCTTGCTTCAAAGTTTTTTATTTGTTGCTTTCTGCTTAACAATGTATATCTTTAATCGATGATTAATCTCATCCTCTCTTCTGTATAAGCAGTTCTCTAATATTGATTAGTCATCTGTGTTTCTTAGTGCTTTGACAATGTAACTTAACAGTTTCTTTCTTGTTGCACATCCAGGTCTACTATAGTGAAACTACGTTGATGGTTCACCTTGCAGCAATAGAAGGGAAGTGTGATGTCAGAAGGAAACATGATCTTCCACCTTCAGATGGTCCTGTTATCTTTGAGCACATATTTTTCTGTGAGCGTTTGTTTGATCCTGATAGTGGAGCTATCAAGCAGGTAGCTTGTCTTTTGCTCCTTCACCTTTTCAATTGACATCAGAACTGGTCCACTCATTATTGATTATACCTGTAATGGTATTTGTCTTTTGAAAGGTTTCGGACATGAATATACAGCCAAATATTATATTGGAGTGTTATTTTGGTGGTGTGGTTGGAACTGTTTGTTAATGTATCTTATATATTTGGTTATTAATTGATGGGCAGATGCCTGCTCAAGTAAAACTTAGATCTTCGAAAGGGAAATTGTCCGATGATGCTGCTTACAGAAAGAAGAAAGGGAAAGGAAAAGAAGGTGAGAGTATGGGTGATGACACTGACAAAAAAACAGATGCTCCCCATGGAAATCGTCTTGCAACATTGGACATTTTCGCAGGATGTGGTGGTTTGTCCGAAGGCTTGGAGAAAGCTGGTAATTGCCATTTCCATGAGTCTGTAAATCTAGTAAGCATGCCTGCAAGTTTACCATCAAATGCTCTATCACTTAATTCATTTTCTCTTATAATTACAGGTGTATCACTAACCAAGTGGGCAATTGAATACGAAGAGCCTGCAGGAGAAGCATTCACTCTTAACCATCCAGAGGCTTTGATGTTTGTTAATAATTGCAATGTGATCCTGAGGTGGATGCTTGCTTTCATATGAGTTCATCATTTTTGCTTTTCTTCAACGTCTTTTGCTATATGTTATGATATAACATTGACGTTTTGGTTTGCAGGGCTATCATGTCAGCATGTGGGGATGAAGATGACTGTATCTCCACAACTGAAGCTATCGAGTTAGCTGCAAAACTTAATGAAAAGGAAATTAGCAATTTGCCTCATCCTGGAGAAGTAGAATTCATCAATGGAGGACCTCCTTGTCAGGTACTTGGGGATTTCTTGCCACTTTTGTTGTTGTCAGGATCCGATTCTCCAACAAGTTCAATGACACATGGTCGCTAAATTTTACTACTTGCAGGGTTTTTCTGGAATGAATAGATTTAATCATAGCACTTGGAGTAAGGTTCAATGTGAGATGATCTTAGCGTTCTTATCTTTCGCTGAATACTTCCGTCCCAAGTTTTTCCTTCTAGAGAATGTGAGGAATTTTGTATCCTTCAACAAAGGGCAAACATTTCGATTAACTATAGCCTCGCTTCTTGAGATGGGTTATCAGGTAGTTGCTGTTTTTGCATTAGAGATCTGAAACAAGTCTGTTGCTCCAGTTTTATTTATTTATTTTCACTGCTATAGGTAAGGTTTGGTATTTTGGAAGCTGGAGCCTTTGGTGTCTCTCAATCTCGCAAACGTGCATTCATATGGGCAGCTTCCCCTGAGGAAATACTTCCCGAATGGCCCGAGCCAATGCATGTCTTCGCTAGTGCAGAGCTTAAGATTGCGTTATCCAAAAATACCCATTATGCTGCTGCTCGTAGTACTGCAAGTGGTGCCCCGTTCCGGGCAATAACTGTCAGAGATACAATTGGCGACCTCCCTGCAGTTGAAAACGGCGCTTCAAAAGCAACTATGGAGGTATTGTTTCTATTGATCGTCGTCATATTAGCCTTCTCAGTGTCCAATCAGTATTCATATCCTTCATTTGTTAATTCTTTGCATTTTGGATGCAGTATATAAATGAACCCGTCTCTTGGTTCCAAAAGAAAACCCGAGGAGACATGCTGGTTTTGAATGATCATATATCAAAGGAAATGAATGAGCTGAATCTCATCAGATGTCAAAGAATCCCGAAAGTTCCAGGTTCAGATTGGCGTGATCTGCCAGATGAGAAGGTACTTCCAATATTGCATATTTTTATTGAATCATCATATTAGTCGGGTATGGCCCTTGCCATAGCAGGGCTGTAAATCACAATCGGGTTACATAGATCAGGTTGGACTCCATGATTAAAAGGGCAATTTAATTAGTTGTTGTTTTCCGTGTATTTTCTTGGATTGAGTTCCATAACTAAAAAATTAATCATACCATTTAGCTGTCATCTTTGTTTTTATATTACTCCTTTATTATATACATATACACACACACGATTATTACTTGTTAATGCATATTTTCACAACTTAAATTGTCAATTGTCAAGCCTTTTGTTTGGTTTCATTAATGAACTGATATCAATATTTGCTCATTATATATGTTTCCATTGTTGACCTTTTCCATAGGTTAAGCTGTCTACGGGACAATTGGTCGACTTAATACCTTGGTGCCTCCCAAATACGGCCAAGAGGCACAACCAATGGAAAGGACTGTTTGGAAGGTTGGATTGGGAAGGAAATTTCCCAACATCAATCACTGATCCACAACCAATGGGAAAAGTTGGAATGTGTTTCCACCCGGATCAGGACAGGATTCTTACAGTTCGAGAATGTGCCCGATCTCAAGTAAGTTTTAACAAATGCTTATAGGTATTTGAATAGGTCCAAATGCAAGATAGATAATTGTTAGTCTTGTATCAAAAATATGAATCCTATTACTACTCGATAAATGGGGTCTCGTATAGACTGTTGCATGTGTTGGGTTTACTTTTAACACTCCCCCTCATGTGTAGAACTAGATATCTGCACGCGGGCCCCAGTAGAACGTCTCTTATACACTTATATGTATCTTGTTTACTCCAACACTCCCCTTTATGTGCAGGAGGACAACACAGTTACATGTAGGTTATGTTACATATAGATTTGACTTTTGCATGTGTCCGAGACCACAGGAAGGCGTAGGCACGAAGAGGCTCAAATTGACAATGCTGGCTTTACCATGATGTAAATTTACATAATTGGGCTTCACAACTAAAAAATCAACCTTACTAGGTGTGACCTTGTCTTCACGTATGAAAGCTTAGACTTCAACCCACATCATGATCTGTTGTCTTACATGCACAATCGCACATATATGAATCCCAATCATATTAGATGAGTTTGAGGTGAATTGAGTTTTAACAATCATGAAATGAATTCGGATTTATGGGTGGGTTTTTTAGGTGGAATCTTATCATAATATGATATAAACGTTTGATCTTCCGCATTTATATTATAATATGATATAAAAGTTTGATACAACCCCGCAATCTATTGTTTCACATATGTGAATCTCAATCTGTCATACGAATTTTATGTGGAGTGAGTTTTAACGATCATAAAAATGATTTCGGACTACTTGTTTTCGTGATTGGCAGGGGTTTCCGGACAGCTATAAATTCGCGGGAAACATAATACACAGGCACAGGCAGATTGGGAATGCAGTGCCTCCTCCATTGGCTTATGCACTGGGAACAAAGCTCAGAGAAGCTGTAGAGAAGAAGCTCAAGGACAAGGATGGTCAGTAACATTGTAGTGATGTTCAGGTAGTTTCATTCTTCATCTTGTAAATCAAAACTGTGGCTATTGTGTTCTTGCTCATACGTCGTCATGTTCATAAGCAGAGCATTAGTGTCTTTGTGAAATATTGATCATTCAGTGTTTGTGATTCACGAGCTTTATTTGTTAAATATTTGATATGAGTTGCTCATGTTGTGTTTGTAGCTTATTATTAAGAAAATTTATTTGATCAAGTTCAGATCAGTAAATAGTGGTTATGTATATTTCTTTCTGCAAAATGCTGCAAAATGTGTATCTTTGATTCTTTGTTTAAAATGATGAAAATATCAGTGTTTTGAAAGATGCTAGATATTAGTTGGGTGGAAAGGATTTTTTAGGGATTATTGGAGATTAATTGGAAAATAAATTAGATTGAAGAGTTAATTAAGAATTGTAGGTGTTTAATTGAGATTAATCAGACATTAATTGGGGAGATTTTTAGAACAATTGAAAATACCTTATAATAGTTTTTCAACTTGAGTTTATTGGTTTTTCTTGACTCCGAATTTGTCTAGATTTGAAATCTCATAGACGAATATTGTCGACATGCAAAAGAAATACAAATCGGTGAGTTTTAGTTGAAAAAACTATTTTTTTAAAAAAAATCTGTCATTTTCATTATTTGTGGATAAATATACATTTTTGCAACGATTCTAATAAGGTCTCTCGCCAATAACATTACCATGAGGATAGTACTCACAAACTACATACGCGTCGCCACTCCCACACCTAATCCTGGCACAACCAACCTTCAATGTCTTTCTCCAAACCACTTGAGTGTAGTGCAAGCATTCCTTGCCTGCTTCGCACCTATTTCTCTTGTAGTCGTAGTAGCCCTCTTGCTCGGCCCAGGCCGCCACTGCGTCCGCCGCCTTCCACGCGTTGTTCCCTTGCCCCCAGAATATGTTCTCCCCGTAATCACCCGTCGAGTGGACCAGGGCGCAGTCTCCCCTCCTCTCGTTCGCGTACCGCTTCGCGTATCCGGCCAGCCCCGCGCTCCATATGAGGGGCGGGATGTTGTGCCGTGCCCTAACTTTGTTGTGCGCGCTGAGGAACTGAGAGTTTACTGAGACTCGGTTTTTCATTGACGTGACTCTGATGTGCGTGTTGAGAAATTGAGACTTTACTAAAACTGAGTTTTTCGTTGACATGACTCTCTTGTGTGCGTTAAGGAACTGATGGTTTACTGAGACTGAGGTTTTTGCTGACCCGACATAGTTCAAGAGGAGGAAGAGGACGAGGGGGAGGAAGAGTTTTGAAGGAGGATTGCTGGTGGTGCAAGCCATTAGTTTTTTGTTTTTTTGTTTTGGGGATTTTGTGTAGTTTAGTTGTTGCATGGGTTTATTTATAAGGTTATGGAATAATGATTGGGGCCTAAATTGAAGGGTAAGGACATGTGATCATCATATAGAACATGGAACATTATCTCTATACCTAACTAATCATTTCACGTTAATGTAAATATTTGGATCGTGAGAAGAAATGCCAAGAATGTCTTTTCAACTTTATATTAGTATATATAGTATTGACTTTGTATTTTTTTTTTCTTGTGTTCTCGTTGAGTTATGTTTCTTTTAAATTATATACTTGGTATATGTAATCATTAAGCCCGGCAAAATATATGCATTAACTAATTTAAAGTCACCCAATAGTTTAATTATTAAAATATATGCATAAGATTAAACAACGGTTGAGGAAAAATATGTAATTTTGACATTATTAAACCCTTGGTTTGAAATTAGAGGGTGAGTAGAGTCAACCACTAAGCCAAACTCAAACTGGTATTAAGATGAGTTAGTTGATCGTTGATGATGGATCATACAAAGTGACCCGACTAATCATGAAACTTAGGTGGATGTAGAGCAGTAAATGTGAAACTTAAATAAAGATGGAGAAAATTTCTGAACTTGACGGGAAGTCAATATTCCCAATCTAATAACTGGTGGATAAGTATCACTAAATATATCATAAACTGTTACAGTTCAACGTAAAAAAATTATCTAAATTTGATAGGAATATAATATTATTGACCTGACCGAAGTAGAAAACAATGATCACTAAATTTGCTCTAAACTCACTCCTCAAGCGGGTCAACTGATCACATAAAACTCATGGCAGGTCGAATCAGATGGGCCAAGTTCCGTGAATAGTGAATGGGGTGTCGGCCCAACCAAGTGGACCTTAAACACTATTTGGGTTTATTCAAATAAATGGGCCTGAAAGTCCAACCCGAGCATGCAAAAGAAGCACTAGCCCGAAAAGCCCAACTCGGCCCAAAGGTCCAACGAAACACGTGGTGGCAAACAGCTACAAAGACGAGAGGACCGAGTCAGAGTCAAGATATCCGATTCGGGAATGAAAATAGCAGTGACCGTCTCTGTATCACCTACGTGTAACTATATCACTGCCCTTTCGAATAAATCTCCATATCTTCAGTACAGCCACACAAGCGTCACATGCCTACGTGACGACCATGCAAAAATCTGGGTGCGCACTTCACTCCCCGCGCATTTTAGTCCACGCGCTCGCTTCTTCGTCCCCATTTCGCTCTCTTCAGTATCTGTCTCCACTCTCGCACCAAAATTTCCCCAAATTCCCCACAAAATCGACTCTGAGACTCAGAAACCGCGATTTCGACCCAATTTCATAGTTCTGGTAGCTTGCTTTGCGCTATTTTTGGCTGGTAGGTGAATCTTTGAGCGCCTCTTGAGATTGAGCTCTGTTGATTTGGTGATTGGAGATGTTGATTCGTAGGAATTTGTTGGAGTTTTTGAAGTGTTCCGAGGCGAAGATGAGTGTTGGAATGTTTTGAGGTAAATTTGCAGAAATTTCAATCCCCGTATATTGTTTGTAGAGATTTTGAGGTAGCGTCTCTTGAGGTTGAGTTCTGTAGATTCGATGATTGGAGATTTTGATTCATAGGAATTTGTTGGAATTTTTGAAATGTTTCGATGCGAAGATAGGTGTTTGAATATTCTGAGGTGAATTTGCATTTTTTTTTGCAGAAATTTCAAGCCCCAGATTCTATTTGTAGAAATTTTGAGGTATTTTTGGGCTTGTTTTGGATTTTTTCAGCTTGTGATTTGGACCTCTGTGTTTCTGGTTGTGATTGATTTTGCATGTTGGTTCATATTTAAAGCCTTGTAGAGAGGATTGAAGGAGAAGAGAGCCAGAGCTGATTTAGAATCTCTATATTATATTATATGTCTGTGGAGAGGTCATTTGAGGCATGGGAGGAGGTGCAGAGGCATGGCCTGGACTTGGCTGATCGCCTTGCGCAAGGATTTACCGGTCTGATTCAGTCTCATCAAATAGCTCCTCCCTCTTTCCCATGGCCGACCCCGCCTAACTCGAAGCTGTTCGATATTGAGTTTCCAAGCCAGAGTTTTGGGAAGAGTGATTTTGGGTTTGCAAGTGATAGCTTGGGGGTTAATGGGGTATCTGCAATTCTTGATATTGGTAGCAGGATTGGACAGGTTGGAGCAGATTTTGGGGCGAACTTGAATGGGGTGATGCAACAGTTTTTCCGGAAATTGCCGGTACCTTTCAAGCAAGAGGAGATTGGGACGCCAACGGTTCGTGTGGATGCCAATGGGAATAGGCAGAGGGAAAATGTGATCGTGAAAAGTGAGGATGATTTGGAGTTGGGTCTGTTGAAGGAGCATTTGCGTGACATTGGGTTCATGGAAAATGATGGCGGCTCAAGTTGGTTGGTGGATGATGAAAGTTTCGGCAGACAGGTTGCTAGACCACAGGTATAAACTTGGAAGATGGTAATATCCATAGCATGGATAATTTTGCTTTGATGTTATTTCATTACTCATTTTGAAGTCTTTATCTAACTCCGGTTTATTTGATTTCACTGAAGAATGTCAGTATGGATACAAATATATACCATTACAGATACAAAAGTTTGGAAATAGTTTAACCAACAATGGAATAGATATCATTGGAAATGTTTGCTTCTGGTTTTGATGTTTAATATGCATGTTCTTCAATTTATGTAGCTTGTGCTTTCACAGAAGCAATTCACATCATTTGATATCAATATGGAATTTGTAATGCCCCTTGTGCGTGGCATTTGGAAGTCAAGTTTAGATACTCTACAAATTAAAAAAAGGTGTATGGTTATTTTCTTTTGCTATTGCAAATGCGGAATGTTATAGATAAATGTAGGGTGTGAAACTTATAAATGCCACTAAATATGTTGGTCAGTACTTTAATCAAGGCAGAAAGATTTCGTCTTGTTTTCTCCGAGAATACCCTTACTGAGAATTTGTGTATTCAAAAATTACGTTTCACTTTAGCTTATGTGTATGTTTTTCTAATTGTTCATTGTCTATTCAATGCAGGGTAAGATAAATTTTACATCAACTTTTGACAGCAGAACAAATGATGTGGATAGTTCTTTGGTTGCAAGAGGAGATTTGTGGAGGGTTGAGGCTACACATGGTAGTTCGACATCAGGAAACGGCAATTCATCCCTCTTTCTTGTTCAACTTGGACCAGTACTTTTTGTCCGTGACAGTACACTTCTTTTGCCTGTTCATTTGTCGAAACAACACTTGCTTTGGTATGGGTATGACCGAAAGGTATGACAAGTTTTAACCTGAACACTTGGAGTTTACGAGCTTACTCTAGAAGGATAATATACTATCGATTTCTTTTTGAAATTGATATGCAATTGAGATTCTTGTTAATAATTGATTTTGTAATGTTATGTCAAGCAACTTTCAGTATTGTCTTTGTGACTTCTTGCCAAGTTAAAGCATTGCATCAAGATGCTTACACAGTGATTTGTATATCGATTTCAGAATGGAATGCATTCTCTTTGTCCAGCTGTGTGGTCAAAGCATAGAAGATGGCTGCTTATGTCAATGCTTCGTCTAAACCCTTTAGCTTGTGTAAGTTGATATAGCCTTTACTAGAATTTCAGTTGTTACGCTCTTAACAATTCATGTGTCTTCTTGCAAAGTGTGTTTTTACAAATATAAACGACACTATAGGTAAAGAAAAAACTTCAAAATGTGCTGTACATATATTCATATTCTTATTGTTTGGAAAGTGATCGTGTCGAATGGCTGAAGTAGCAGTACCATTATAGACAATCATAGTTGAACTTTCTACTGCCACCAAAATTATGATACTTGAGTTTCTTGGATCGACTTGTATGGCTAATATCTCTATCTTCAGTCATTTGTCGATTTGCAGTTTCCAAATGGGCAGTTCACCTATGTATCCGGCGAGGGGCTAACTACAAGTGCTTTTCTACCAATTTGTGGGGGACTTCTTCAAGCCCAAGGTCAATATCCAGGAGAAATGAGATTCAGCTTCGCTTGCAAGGTTAGATCATTAAATATTTACAATAATTATTAGAATAATATGTAGCCTGTTTAAGAGTCTTGAGTTTTGCAATTGGGACTTGTAATTTGGTGTCTCGTTCCTTAGGGTCCTTATATTTTCACGTCCAAATATTTTGTTTCCTTTTCCAGAATAAATGGGGAACGTGCATCACCCCAACAGTACAATGGCCCGACAAATCATTCACGATGAGTCTCGCGCAAGCCTTGGCTTGGAAAAGATCTGGTCTTATGGTAAAGCCAACCGTTCAAATTTGGTGAGGTTACACTCTTTGTCTAATCGTATCTGTGTATAGTTATTAATTCAGTAAAATAGCTATCCTTAGATCCATTCCCGAGAAAGAAAACAGGACCTTGTAGTACCAAATGTGTCTTCTAAAAAATGTATATGTTTGTCTTGATATCCTCATTATAATCACACAGAATATATCTGAACATGTTCACATTTTTTTTGGTCGAGCAGTACCATGAACAGTGTCTTTGTCTATATGGCATGACACAAGTTCAATTGCCCGTCACTTTAAGTATATAATGGTTGTCTGCTACTGAAATATCATCCTTTTGCACCAATACGAGCACAGGTTATGGTTTTTTTATTTGTTTTCTCTTTTAAACATGTCTGCTTGCTGGTATTTATATTTTAACCGCACTGTCACTAGTGTATCCCCCACTTTCGGCGGAAGCAATCCCGGGTTGCAGGCAGAACTTATTCACTCTGTGAAGGAGCAACTGAATCTCATATGCGGATACACATTCACACCACATCCTTCTGCATTCGCATCCGTATCTGTAAGTCACTACAATATCAATTGTTCTTACAACTATTCTATGCGATCGCTGTAGATGCTATAAAGACTTTACATGGCCATGTTTTTTTTTCTCAAATTTGTTGCATAGCGATGGTGACTGTACTTTTGTACGCAGATTGGGCGGTCCAAGTGGAACAGAAACATTGGAAGCTCCGGGATAGTAGTGAGAGTGAATACTCCGCTTTTGAACGTTGGTCGACCTTCCGTCTCGGTTCAGATAAACAGTGGGATTGAGTTTTGACTACAATTCACACATCAATTGTATAGCACAAGTATATATTTCTCAAAAATAGTTTCAACTTCAAGTTTAGTGAAACAATGGAAGACATAGCACATGTGAATATTAAAGATACTGTCTGGCGTTGTCATGTTACTCTTATTTTTCTTCAGCCATTGTAATGTTGTGTCTTTAAGAGCCAAGGAAATTAAAGGGTAAAATAAAAAGTTTCCGTTGCCGGGACTTAAACCCGGTTCTCTCGGGTGAGAGCCGAGTCTCCTGACCAACTAGACTACAACGGATTGTTGTGCCATAAGCGACGTTTTGTATAACACATTTTTTAAAATTTTATTTGAATGATTAAATTTTTCCTAAACTAATTGAAAAACTCTCATCTCTTTTAACGAAGTTTCAATACATATCCACTCTACTAAAAGTGTAAGTCTTAAACTATTGTGGTCTAGTTTAGTTCAATCTGACTTGACTTGTTCGTGAATGGTATTGAGATTTTTATTTTCATGTATCGCAAGTTGGCTTTTAACAATATTTCAAATTACAATCTCAATCATGTTCTTTGGTAACAACGATTTTACAATGCTACACTTCAAGTTGCGACTTGTGAGAGTGTGTATGAGTAAAGATGACAACATGGCTGATTTTGTAATCTCAACCCACCCGATAGGATTGAAAATATTAGAATAAAACAACTTCATGATTGATTTTATAATCTCAGTTTCTACCATGTTTAGAAGTACCAAGTCCCCATCAAATCTAAAGTCTTTTGCCATTAAAACAGGGATTATATAATTAAAAAATTGTACGAAAGCATCAACACAACATAGCGGTATCTTCTCGCATTATAAGAATGACAATATAGCAATTTTAGGATGGATTTTGTCATTTTCGCCCCCTCCAATCAGATCGGAAATACCATACTACAAAAAACAAAACAAAATATATTTTCCAAAAACATAGTCTTAACTTCAAGTTAGTGAAACGCTGAAAGCCACAGCACATGTGAGTATCAAAATGCTCTCTGGTGTCATGTTACTCTCTCTTATTCTTATTCAACCATTGCAATGCTGTGAAGGAAAAGGTAAATTGGTGAAAATAAAATTCCGTTGCCGGGACTTGAACCCGGGTCTCTCGGGTGAGAGCCGAGTATCCTAACCAACTAGACTACAACGGATTGTTGGTCCATGTGCAAAGTTTGTAATATATATATATTAACAAAAGTTTGTATGATTATATAGTATATTTATCCTCTTTTTCATTTGAATGATTACACATTTCCTAAACTATCTTAATACAATCTAATCTCTTTTTTAATCAGTTTTTAACACATTCTCTCCGCTAAAAGTGTAGGTTTAAAATTACTAAGGTCTGATGTCTTTTATGTGAAGTAGTTTTGAGATGGGATATAAGTCTCGCCGTGTAGGGATCATCTTGAAGCATTAACTAGTGAGTTTAAAAAAATTTAGTTAAATCGGAATTTAACGTATTATTGAAATTGTTTGTTTTGTAATCTACTCACTTCTCCATAAATATGTTCCAGATCAAAGACATGTAATCCATGTACAAATTACTACTCTTTGAATATGAATCTCAATCCATCTTGCACGCGAATGGTATTGAGATTCATACTTCAGTCGTACAATCTTACTCTTATCTGTTCGTAACATAGATTTTACAATGCTACATTTTCAAGTTGTGATTCGGAAGAGTGTGTGAGAGTAAAGATGACAGCACGGTAGATTTTGTGATTTCATACCACCTCAAGGAATTGGAAATATTAAAATTCCCGTTGAGTTTAACAACTTCATAACCGATCAAAAGTACCAAGTCCCCATCGAATTTGACGTATTTTGACATCAAAACAGAGATTATATACATATAAATTGTATGGAAACATCAATACAAATATATTTATTGAAATAATTTACAAATAAATACCTAATCAAGTGACAAAAAAATAACTCCAATCCCAACCTCAAGCATAAGAACATTATTACAAATTCTCTACATAAACAAAACAAAAAACATTATTACAAATTCTCTTCACGTAGAAGCCTGCTTGAGGGAGACTGGCTCTGCGCATTATGAGAAGCACCAGAGTCCGTCCACGGGCCGTCCATGTCCATGCTCTTCTGAGTCTGCGAGAACGTCGACGAGCTTATCTGGCTGTCGTGTGACAATACCTCGAACGCCTTGAACCTCGCCTCCTCGTCCACCGACCCTCCCTTGATCATCACCGGGGCCGCCACCGGGATCTTCCCGTCGAGCATGCTCACGACCGAGGACATTGATGGCCGGAGGGTCGGGGACGGGTTGGTGCAGAGGAGGGAGATGTGGAGCATCCTCATGGCTTCCTTTTTGGAGTACTTGGTGAGGCACGGGTCGACAAGGTCGAGGAGGTTCCCTTGCTCTTGGAGGACATAGGCCTGTCATAAATTTTGGAGGGTCAGTGAAAAATGTGGATGATTTATATTGAAATTTTCTCACACGTATATCGGGTCGAGCTCCACAATTATGACGTACTAATTATGCGCGATTCTTCCTTTTATATACGCTATTTTGTTTTCAGTTTCTTTTTTCCATGCGGGTTTAACTTTCATTCACCTGCTCGGGTACACATGGGCTTTTACTTCAACAGACGGTAAGAACCCTTAAATTCGAGGGGGATTTGATATCCCGATCCAATAGGGTAAGAGACGGGATCACTGAATCCACATAGAAACACGACGGGGGACTTGGTTTCCCCGATCTGACGGATAGGGGGCGGGGATTACCGAACCCACCTCATAGCCATCTCTATAGAGACGTAAAATACCTTAAACCTGATTGAGACACAGTATCCCTGATCCAACGAGGCAGGAGACAAGAATCACTAAACCCGCCTTCATCACTCATTTTAAGTGAAGATAGTGTTGAGAGAGAAATTACCCAATCAAGAAGGTACACAAACTCCTCCTTTGGTCTGTAGTTTGTGTTGCTCTTTCCACTGACTATCTCTAAAGCAACCACCCCAAAGCTGTACACATCTGCCTTGTCTGTCAAGTAACCTCTCATTGCATATTCAGGAGCCATGTAACCTCTGAATGAAAATATAAAAAGAATGTGAAAATTAAAATACAGGGTTAACATTATAATATCAGCTAGAGTGTTTTAAAAATCTCCGACTAGTTCGATTAGCCCTCAATCAATCCCTATTATTCCTAAATTAGTCTGATTATTTCGATTAATCCCCAGAAACCCCATCGACCCGATTATAGCTTAATGATTTGATCATTTTTAGTTATGGAGTCCTACCCAATATTTGAAAACCATTCCAGAATTCTAAAAATGACCGTATAATATCTGAGAGTGTTCTAAAAACTCCTGACTAGTCCGATTAATTTTCAATTAATCCCCAGAAGCCCTATCTACCCGACTAACGTTTCAGATTACTAAAACTCACATTGTTCCTGCAATTCTTGTGCTGATATGTGTATTTTCTTCTTCGTCGAGCTTGGCCAAACCAAAATCGGAGATCTTAGCGTTCAAGTCCTTGTCTAGGAGCACATTCGTCGCTTTTATGTCCCTGTGAACAATCTTCAACCTCGACTCCTCGTGAAGGTAAGCCAATCCCGTCGCTATCCCTGAACATATCTTCATTCTCGTTGGCCAGTCCAAATTCAGGCGCTGGTCGTCTTTCCCTGCAAGAATTGTCCAAGAAAAGACCGCTAAGTCACACTCATCGTTTTCAAGATTCAAGAAACGATCAAAGAAATTTACCGAAGAGCGCTCGTGCGAGACTGTTGTTTTCCAAGTACTCGTATATCAGCAACAACTGGTTGCCTTCGATGCAGCACCCGAATAGCTTCACTAGATTCGGGTGCTGCAAAGCCGAGATCATGCCTATCTCGTTCACGAATTCACGATTTCCTTGCTTTGATTTGGCGGATAGCTGCTTGACTGCAATGATCGAGCCATCTGATAAAACGCCCTTTAAGATCAAGAATGTCACGTTTCAGAACTGTTATTTTTATCTCTATGCCAACTTGTTATTGTAAATGTTCATCAAGTTTATGAGCAATACCTTATACACTGGTCCAAATCCTCCTTCGCCAATCTTATTCGCCGGATCAAAGTTATCGGTAGCAGATTTAATTTGCCTGAGGCTATAATAACCCGTCTGCAGGTCTAACCCGCGAAGCTCTACAGAAAAAAAATCACGAAAAAATTAACGACGAACTATTTATTCGTGGCAAAGCAAAATATAGATAATTACAAAAATCAGTCGTGTAATGTCTCATTTTTGTAGTGTCCATGTACCACATTTCTAGTAAAAACTTACATTGAACTTGTCTTTTTCTACACTATATTCTTTAACGATTATTGCTATATATTCTTTGTGTTATTAGTCTCACCTTTATCTTCGAGGTCCCTGGCGCACAAGTAACCCATCTTCCACAAAAGTAGCAAGATCAGTAAAACAGCTGCACATGCAGCAGCAACTATTCCAACAATGGCTCCAACGGACATCCCGCCCGTGTCAACCTTAAAGTCTGCAAAAAGAAGTCGGATCAAGAATCAAGAAGCGTTCACCGAGAAGAAACTAGGCTTGAAATGTGAAATCTCAGTTTATAAGCAAATCTCACTTGGTGTCACGGCAATGGCAGATATGAGAGGGCCATAGACGCCCCTATCGGGTATTGCAGTCGTTCCTCGCCCCGACCAGTACAAATGTATCTCCAAAGTGCTACCATTTATGAGAATATTGTCAAAATCTATGAATATGCCTTTTCCAGTTCCGTTTGCTCTATCCATGATGTTAAAATCCTTCAGAACTACACGACCCTGCGGAAAAAACAAGGTGTAGACTTTGAAATTAAAACTTGGTAATATGAAACTCACTACTAGTTTAAAACTCGTCTTTCATTCACCCATGCACGTTGCATAATTTTGTTAAATATATCTGGTCAGCTCCACAACTGAAAGGTTAACCTTATCAGTTGGGTGTCACTCTAACCTATAAATTTAACATTTTATCTTCATATCTTCCCAATGCAGGTTTATATGTATTGGGTCGTGGAGGCCCACAGACACATCTGCACAAGCAGCACAACCCAAATCGGTGACATGCAAATTTTACATAATTGGGCTAAATATCTAGTCTGACCCGTTATATATTCATCCGCATGTAATAAAATTTGCACTCACTTGAATCGCAACATCGAAAATGCGCCTTCCCAGGCTGCTAAACGTCTGGTCACCAGAAAACATTATCTCAGCAAAGAACAGCCTCACTTTATAGCTCCCCTTGCGTAGCATGCACAATCCATAGTACTTGAGCGAGAGAGGCGCGAGGCGGGCTGTTTTGTACAAGTCCGGCCCCGTTATGTTCTGGTTGAACGTATTTGTTGCGAGAAATGCAGCGGAGTCTTTGTTCATATAAGCTCCCGTAGTACTATGGGCCCATTGCTCTGAGCTGGCATAGAAAGAGGACGGCCCTCCCGGGGCCGTGTCAGCTTCATATTCATTATCATCATACGTCGTCCTGTCTCCTCCACAATTTATGAACAGCGACGAGTCTGTGGACACGTTACGGAAATTAATTATCTAATGGATATTTTTAGTTAGGGCATGAATCAATTGAGTTTGTGATTTGGGCAGTGTACTCACATTTGGGATTTGTTGAGCATGGTAGGTCTTTCTTCAAGCACCAACCAATTCTGCAAGATGTAATATATAATATATATATGTTCATCAATATTTGTTTTACTAAGGTAGCTTTTATAAATTTGTAAATCCTGTCGTTGCCTATATATTTAGGAAAAAATTGCAAAAAAGTGTTGTGTGGTTTGCATTTTTTTTTTTTTGCAAAATGTGTGAATTCTTATAAAAAATGACGAAACTGCCCCTGAAATTAAAAGTTAAGACAAATTAAATCTTAAAATTTGATCATACAAATTTGACTTAAAAGATAAAAACAGAAAAGCTTTTAAAATAGTGGCCTCCTAATCCTATAATCAATTTAATCAATGAATACAATACAAATTCCTGAGATTATTATCACCTTCATATTTACCTCTTTTTCCTTATATTTATTCGATATATTATCATTATACTTTCAATAGTTTTGACAAGAGAAGGAGACTTGGCATCTACACGAACAATGACTTACGAGTTGCTTGTTGAAGACGAATGGCTCGAGACCAAATTGCTGTAATGCAATGAAGACGGTTATGTTAGTAAGCAACGAAAAATAAACTAGAACATGATCATAGTGAAGTAATAGAGATAAAAGTAGCTTACATCGTTGATGTTTGGCAACTAGACGAAGATGACTGTGTAAAATTGTTATACGATAAATCTCTGTAATGGCATGACAGTTCCAATAAATATAACAAAAGAATGACATATACAAGGAATTGAGATAAGTTAGAAACTTACAGTTTCTTTTTACTTGTTGTCATCCAATTGGGTACTGCTCCGGTCAGTGAGTTGTTGGTCAGGAACCTAAATTCACACACCATGTCATAAGTCAAAAAAATCGACAAAGGCCTCAAAACATGCAGTTTAGAGAAAATGAAGCTATATATGTAAAATGATGTAAGAAATTACATGTAAACTAATTTTAAGGCCTCCAAGCCCTGAAGCTCCCCTGGAATTTCACCCGTCAACTTGTTGAAACTCAGATCCCTACAGAGTGTTTTTAAATCAATGCATACAAAAAATCCATATATAACTCGAATAAATTAATTTGACTTTGAATTCGAGTAAGATAGAATAAAAGTGAATGATAAGAAACTTACAGATGTTTTAATTCAGCCATCGATCCAATGTACGGAGGGATGGAACCGGGAATCGAGCAATTTTTCAGTATCCTGATCGTGAAAAAAGAACACATCTCATGAATAACCGTGAAAACACACAAAAAACGGTGTAATGAAAAAAGCAGTGTGTAGTTATAATAACTCACAATACTTCCAAGTTTGGTGTTTCTTCAAAATTTGGAAAAGTCGACGATCCACTCAAATCCGATATCCTCCTAATGAACGCACAATCAAGTCAACAGTGCGTATAAGTTTTTAATTTGACACGAGAACATTGGTAAAAACTTGCTTACAGTTGCGTCATATTTTTCAACAGAGATACGGAAGACGGAATTGGACCCTGCATGGCTGTGCCTTGCATATCACTGAAAATCGTAGAAGAGATTTAAATTTTCCTCCAAATGAGTTTAATGAACAAAAAGAGAAAAAAATAATAATGAAACCAAATATAGTACTCACAGCCTCTTGATTTTGGTCCAGTTCCCGATGAAATCGGGTATCTTCCCAGATATTACGCTCCCATCAATCCTACTGCAAGTAGTACAATCACATTTATAAGCATAGGAATTGAAAATGAACAATGTACATGTATTCTAGTATAGTGTCACTTACAAATCCGTCAAGTTCTTTAAATTGCCAAATGTCTCGGGTATGGTTCCGTTGAAGTTGTTTGCAGAAAGAAGCCTATAAGCCGTACAAAAAGGTCATTAGAGGAACGATACAACAAGAACAGAGCGAATGTGTAAATGCAGAAGATTGTGAATACAAATATTAAACTAGGGAAATTTTACATTCTCCTTAGACGACTTAAACTTCCAAGGCTTCGAGGAAGAGGGCCGCTAAGCAAATTATCCTCTATGACCCTAAAAAAGCAACGAGTTAAATTTGAAATTCTTCATCATTCTTTGTTCTAATAAGCATAAAACTTGGTTCATGACTTACATCTGCTCGAGCGTTGCAATGTTACCGATTTCGCTAGGAATAGAACCGCTCAAACGGTTTATTGTCAGAGACCTGCAGCATACGGATGGTTGATAATAAGATTCCGTATTTTATTTCCATGTAATATCTAATCGGAAAAGGCCTCGAGAAACATAATAGACGATGACTTACAAATTAACAAGAGGGAGCTTAGACAGGCTAGCAGGGATTGATCCATTGAGACAGTTGCTAGTTAGATCGCTGGTAAAAGAAAAGAAGAATTTCGATTAGACCAGCTACATATTTACAAACACTATTATATACGATCATAAATTTTCCACAGTTTGCCTAAAACTTTGAAAACTCATGACGAGTAAAAATCATGAGTAATTTGCTTTCTACAAAAATAGTAGGGAAAATTGCAGAGAGTAGTTGTGAACTATTCAATTTTTGCATGAAGTAGTTGTGATTCAATATTTGCAAAAAGGGGCTGTTTTTATTGCAAAAAGTGGAGGTGAGCTTACCATTTTTTTGCAAAATGCGTAATTTTGTCCAAAATAGACGAAAATACCCCTGAAATTATTTTTAATTTTTTCCCCAACTTGAGCTCGTCGGTTTTCCTATTATTCGACTGAATATCACCAGCCCACAGCTTGATAACACGACGATGAAAAGGGGGAGTCAGGCCAACTCGACGGTTGGAGAATAGAAAAATAGGCGAGCTCGAGTTGGAATTTTTTTTTAATTTCAGGGTTATTTTTGGAAAAAAATACACATTTTGCAAAAAAAACTGATAAGTTCAGAGCTACTTTTTTGCATTTACCCAAAACATACATCCCGAGACAATAGTCATAAAGTTTAAATTTCATACCATTTTAACAGAAATTCAAATACTGGTGACAGACCCCTTTAGCAAATGCAACTAACTCGATAGAGTGAATCTAATAACATGTCGCTGCATTTTTAACATACACATATCACTTACAGCTCCTGGAGTCGAGTAAGATTTGCAAAATCATCAGGTATAGGTCCGGTTAAATTCAGACCCTTCAGCAGACTGCCAATTCAGAATTAAATAAGTTTAATCTTAATATAATATGAAATAAAAATCACAAAGTAAGTAAAATGAGGATATGATTGACATGAAACCAGCGCATACATGTCTGTGACGTGGCAAACAATGCCATTGGAGCAGTCACAGGCGACACCGCTTAGAATATCATCTTCAACTATAGTTCTGTTTAAACTCCCATCACAAGAGGATTGGCTGACATTCCAAATTGTGATCTGTAGTTTTGTTGCAATTGCTTTGAGAGCTTGCACTACAATGCAAGAAAGTAAACATAAATTTAACACGTTATAATCCTTTACCATATATTAGACATGATACAATTATATTTCTTTCTTAAAATCAATTTCAATCACTTTCAAAAGCCCTACAACAAGAACAAGGGCTAGTTTAGATTTGGACCAGCTCAAAGTTAAACACAAATTTAACACCTTATAACTATTTACCATATATTATACATAATGCGGTTATATTTCTTTCTTAAGATCAACTCTAATGTCAGATATCACTTTCAAAGGCTCTACAATAAGAACAAGGGCTAGTTCAGATTTGGACCAGCTCAAAGTTAAGTTCACACTGCCGCAAACATAATACTAATTTAAGACCATATCTTAATTTCTCAATCAAGTGTGCTTGATTTGATACAGTCAATATTTAAACAGTAAAATCATGTACAGGTTGACACTCAAGCAATAAATAATTCTTGTTGTTATTAAATGTGGAAAATTTGAGTTGACAAATTATCACAAAAGTCAAAGAAATGCAAAAGTAAGGGATGGTATCGGTAAACATGCAAAAATGTGATATTTCCAAGGAAGAAAATTTTCATCCAGTTTTTGTTTCCCAATTAACAGAAAAATATTCTTGAGAAGCCAAATTCTCTGAGAAAAACAAAACCCAGAAAAAAACATGAATTGCAACTAGTTTCCAATTAAATGACCTTTATTGATGATTAATTTTAACAAGGTGGATGGAGCTTTCCTAGAAAAGTCACAAGGTGATTGATGCCATGTGAGAGTCTTAATTAACCGATGTCCTCTTTTGGTGATACCTAACTGACATGTTCTTCATATGGACCCATATACTTACAAAAACTCTTTGTTTTCTTTTTGCTGATTGAGTCATGATAGATGAGAATCAAGACCATGAGAGCTCAATTATTTTGGTGTTAAAAAATGAGGATTTGGCTAAGGATGTCTATAAATTTGTAATAAAAAAATAATGCAATTAAAGTACCCAAAAAAATATGGCTTCAATTACTGTCGGCAGACTGGAGATTTATGAGAGGAGACAATTATAAGGAATTAAATAGTTCATTACTTGCAATAAAATATTGCTTATTTAATGTTTGCCACTTGCTATATAATATACCTGTGTGGGACCATAGAAATGCAACTATGGATTTGATAAAGAACAAATCAGTTCTAATCACCAAAAACACATGGAAGTTTTAGGAAAATGAAGTTGGACAATCTAAGGGACAAAGATAACTAAAATTAAATACAACCAATTTTATTTTTTTAGCATTAATTTCTAATTGTCTATAACCCGTCTGGTTACTGAGAAAATATTAGAGTCAAAGTTTGATTGATGATTCTAGTAAGGCTTAAACCATACAAAGACAAGATTCATTTAGAGTCAGAGCTTGATTGATGATTCTAGTAAGGCTAAAACCATACAAAGACAAGATTCAATTAGAGTCAACCCTTAGTTTCCAGTTCCATTCATGAATCATGGATGTAAATTGAATGAAAATGTAGGAATTGTGATAAACCCATCTGAAGAGAAAAATGACACAACCCTCTGTTTGGCTCGATAGAAAACACAGGAAAAAAAGCAAACAGACCCAGATGCAGATTCATACAAAACAGTAAGAACCAAAATTTCCCATTTCTCTTCAACCTCTAAGCAACCAAAAAAACCCACAACAAATTGCATGCACAAACACCCAAATACCCAGAAACCAAAATTAATCCTTTACTTGATTTTCACAGTAAATATCAAAATTCTCAGTGGGTTAAGGAACTGTACCTTCATCATTGGGCAAGAGCTGAGCATGAGACCCAAACCCCACAAAGCAATGCAAGCCCAGAAGAAACAAAGCTAAGAACTTTAAGCCAAAAACCCCGAAATCCATCATACCCTTTTGGCCTCACAGTCTCAGGAAGTGAAATCCACCCTCAAATCAACAATGTGTACGGACAGAAACGAGAGAGACTCACTGGTGTTGTAGAAGATAAAGGATTGGTTGGTTGAAATTTCAAGCCGCCTACTGTACTTTTTCTTTTGCCTATAGCCTATGTACAGAGAAAATAAATATATTACGGGAAAAATGTCACTTGCTTCTTTCTTTCGAAGGATACTCGATTTTTATTTATTCCCTCGTTTTATGAATACGTTTTGACATGTCTTCGAAGTATCCAACTTTCTCACTGAGACCCAACGATGTTAGTTTTTGGTCAAAATGACGAAAATGCCAATGTATTAAAAACATTTTAAGAACATTTTCTTAAAACATATTTTTTTATAAAATAAATAATAAAAACTTATTGTAATATTATTTTTTATAAAATATTTTTTCAAAGAAAAAATATTAAAAATTGAAAAACGGT
>JAYMTP010000190.1:0-42018 GCA_036897365.1 Geranium brycei
GGCTGGGCACGATTCTGGAACCGGACCGAACTGGACCGAACTAAATCAATCAGTTCACTATTTTAGAGACCCAAATCCGGACCTAATAAGTAGGTATTGGTCCGGTTCTGGCCGCGGTTCTACGGTCCGGTTCCTGGTTCCACTCAATTAGACCCGATTGGATGATTAATTGTGAGATTAAGGGTCTAGTTCTCTAGTCTAACTTAATAGCTTTGCCCAATTAGACTCAATTAATATGATATTCATACATTGTTCAATTTATGGTGAAAATGATGCACAATTAAACTCTTTTGTAGACAAAAATTTTAAATCGAAATACAAACAATACTAATTAAAACTCTTAGAATTGGTTAATTAGCGGTTCTACATTCTCAGAATTAAAATCAAACCGAATTGATTCGGTTCCCAATTTTTAGACTCAAATTCAATTTGATACCTACAGTTTTCGATTCTTCGGTTTGAATTCAGTTTGGATCTCGATTTGGTTTCGGTTTGGGTGAAAAGTGCCCACGCCATGATTTAGTTCATATGAAGCCACATCGATAATTGTTAGAGCCAATAATGTGAAACTTTCTATTTTTATAATATTTACTTCATCTGAATCAAATCTAAAAGGGTCTAGTAAAATCAATTTCCTTGTGAATTCTAAATCTACACAATTAAAATAGTGTATGTAAAATAGTAAAGATATTAGGACAAAAACAAAGTCAACAAGATAAATGCAGTTCATGCATGTCAGAATCAGGTCATGCTTAAAATGTGACAGGGTTCATAGGAAAAAATAGTAATGAAATGGATAATTATGTATTTAAAAAGAAAATCATTAATTGAAATTCAGGATAAAATTTAAATATTTTTTTGCAATAAATATGACATTTATGTGAAAGAATACAAGAAAAAGAAAGGAAATATACTTATGTGAGTGAGTTTTGTGAATAGAAAGAGACAACAAGCACTTGTAACCATTCCTTATTTGAAAAGTAACAGCCCAAAAGTCCAATACCATTTTAGTTGAGTTTTTTTTTCCTTCAAAAGCATGCTCAATAACAAAAATACCACATTCTTAACCTATGGATTTTCTTTAGATTTGATGCATAGTTATTTCTTAGTTTGTGGCCAATATTATAGAAATTTGTAACTTGTCTAATTAATTTTCTACTAACATCAGATTAAATTTGTATGATTTATAATTAATTATTTAATCTGATTTATTATTTATTTATTTTTTGTTAGTCTTTAAAAACTTTTCTCTGCCCGAGTAACGTGTAACGTTTTTTATAATAATGTTTGTGGGGTAAGTTTAACTCACTTTAAATGTATATTTGAAAACTTTTGATCATATATTCGAAATTACTTAGTTGGGTTTAACTGAATTTAATTCAACATGTACATATTCGATTTCATACTCATCCCAATAAAGTAAGCTATAAATTTAATCGACCTATTTTCATGTATAAAATAATATTATTATAAATGTGTTATAAATTTCGACTCTAATTAATGGTGCGGAAATTAAAAACTTAATTTTGTGTAAAGAGGGTGTGGAACTAAATTAAGTTTTTAATTTCTGCACCATTAATAAAGTTCTTGAATTACTGCGTCAAAATTAATAAAGTCGCTTGTAAAAGCGTACTTGACGCAGCAGTTCAAAACTTTTATTAAACAAAATTAAGTTTTTAATTTCTGCACTATTAATAAAGTTCTTGAATTTTTGCACAAAGTTTTAATTTTAAAAAAATTAATACTTTGTAAAGCGTACTTGAAGCAATAGTTCAAGAACTTGACCGGTGATTAAAAGTTCGAGTCGATTTACTTTTACTTGAAAATTGAATTTAGAAACTTCAACAAAATTATTTTCTGAAAATTATGTTATTTTGTTTAGAAATGACGACAATACCCCGTATGATAAAAATTAATAAATAAAAATTATTTTGAACTTGTATTTTTTCTAAAATATTGGAGAAGATTTTTAATTTTTTTTGATATTAATATGCAGGAGAAGCATTTTCTTCATTTCCCAAAATATTAACAGAAATTTAAAAAATATTAAAAAATGATAAAGTACAATTTTTCGAAAAAAAAAAATTTTGAATCACAATTTTTCAAACTTAAATGCGTGGAAGATAGGTTTTTAATTAGAGAAAGTTAAGTAAGAATCGCATATATTTAAATGATAAATACATTATATATATTTTAAATTTGTATGGTACGGACTTTTAGCGGTTGGTGTTGTAAAAATGGTGACACAAAACAAAAGTGGGAGGGAGAGAGAGTTTTGAAGAGAAAAAAACGGTGAAAAAGAGCCAATCCTGTTCTGGGCACGAAGATGAAGACAAAAGCTCATTACTTTAGCGATTTCGCATGCAAAATTCACAACCCAAAAGAGATTGCCACCAAAACACGGCCCAAAACCGCCATGGAAGGTCCTAGAGCCAAATCGAGCCCTGAAACTGGCATTTCAGCGATCCCTGTGGATTTTCACATAGAACATTCATGGGTCGATGATGATGGTGGTGGTGGAGAAGATTGGTGTGTGAGAGTTGAGGTTAAAGAGTTGAAGGATTGTGCTTTTTTTGTGCATCGATTGTCATTTTAGAAAATTCCAATTCTCATTTACTGCGCTCGATGGAAAAAGATGGTAATTGGGTCTGTGGGTTCTCCTGGAAACCGGATTTATGGGTACACATGTACTTCTATCGAGCCTCTATTATGCGTCAGTGCTCCTTCTTGCTGTGGGTTTTGCTTTTGTTTTTGGGTATTTGCCTATTTGTGCCTTTGTGTTTGGGTCCCTGCACAGTGCACGCAAGGTGTTTGACGAAATGTCTGAGCATAATCAGGATGAGCAGAAGAGGGTTGAGCTGACCCAGAAGAAGGATTTGGGTCAGTGCAGTGGAGAAGGAAAGGGAGTGGTGGGTTCTGGAAAAGAACATGAATTGGTTGATCGGACTGAAGTTGAGGATCAGCCATTGATTGATGGTAATGAGGCTGGTGGCGGCGATGAGCAGGCGCATGGGATTGTTTTGTCTTCTGATAATAGGCGGCGCCTTCAGTGGACCAAGGAGCTACATGCCCTTTTTGTCGAAGCTGTGAATGAGCTCGGAGGCAAATATAGTCAGTACTCTCTAATTCCTCTACTGATTGATTACATTAGTTTATTGTTTTTTTGTCTGAGGTTGTGATTTCACTATGATTTTCTATTCACGCGTCTGTCTTCCTGATGATCGCAAGTTTCCGAGTTCCTTTTTTGATCCATTTTTGGTTGTTGTTGAACTGTTTGGAGGAGAAATTGGTTGTCTGTTCTTATTTGGTAGATGTCAACAAGTAATGGGTTTTCGATTTTGTGTTCGTTCAATTTAAAGAATTAGACGAAGGGATTTCAATAGCAGATCGCAATGATTTAGTGAAGGTTTCTAGTACTTGAATTTCACACTGGTTTCGCTCTTTTACGAAGGTGGTAGATGTAGAATGTTTTTTGGCGTAAAAAGTAAGCATGACTTGAGGTTTTACCCGAATTGAGGTTTGGCGTAAAAAGTAAGCAGACTGTTTTTGGGGCTTTCCTCTGATGTGAATTTTATACATAGATCAACTATTTTTCCTTTATAGATCGATTCGATTGATAGATTTTCCCTTGTATTATTTGAGGTCTGTCATCCGATTGCATTTCGTGAAATATACCTTTCTAGATCAAAATATATTTCTCCGAATCGGAGTTCAATTTATATTTGCTTAATAGATCCGTGCATACAAAGGGCGGGATTGAGTAATACTAGCATCTGGTTTTTTCTGAAAGCAGCGATCATTGTGTAGGATTTGCATATCCTGGTGGCACTGCCATTTGCCTAAATATTTTTCTTCAATAGGTAGCTTTTCTAGTCTTCCATAGAAAGTTTTAATTGAATTTTTTGGTCAAATATGTAACTTTATTCAATATGGTATATTTGGTTTGTTTCAAAGTGTTACATGTTAGCATGATTCTGATTTCAGAGTGTCATTTCATTTTGTAGACCTTTTTTGGCATTGTGATAGCATTTACTAGAGTTGGATACCACAGGATCTCAGTTCTGTTCCCATTTCATATTTTTCCCTTCCAAAGGAATAGAGCATTTTGACATTTCTGATTCAAGAATAAAATTGCAAGTGTGAGATTTGATAATGGCTGCTGATAGAATCTGTGCAATATCTGCACATTTGTCAACTTTATCATTACTTTACTTTAAATATTTTTCTCGTGTGGTATATCGCCCTTGGTTGGATTATATTGCTGAAAAGTTCCTGCTTTTTCCAACAATTTACGCTTCCCGCTTTGGCACTTCATGTACTACTTTTGCATCCCAATCCTTCTCACCCTTCTTTTGTTCATGAACCTGTGAGACTAATATTGCCTTTTTAACTTGATTCTCTGGTATTATTTTAGTTCTTTAAGGATGAAACTTTCTCAACTTTCATTTCCCCTTTCTGTCAATATCCTACATTCCTTTTCTGGAGTGAACATTGAAAAGGAAGATATTAAACCGAAAACTTAGACAGTGGAACGACTTTCCCTTTTCATCCTTTTGTTTCCGAGGTATAGAATTTGATGGCATTATGATGAATCTGTCGTAAAGGACTAATATGAATGGTATTGGTAGAATTGCAGTTTTGGACTTGAATGGTTATGGAAACTTACATAACTCGCAGTTTCTCATAAAATCTTCCATTTTGATTTTGCTCTAAACTTACATAACTCGTATGACATTCATTGCGCCTTTTACTCAACTCATCAACCGAATTTGCAGAAGCAACACCCAAGCATGTTCTGAAGGCAATGAACATCACCGGGCTGACTCTCCACCATGTAAAGAGCCATCTCCAGGTGAATCATCACTTTTCAAGTTTCAACGAAAAAGGAAATCGTCAAGAGACGATAGTTAAAGCAAAACTTGTATTTTGATTGGTCTGCTAATATATTGAATATATTGCAGAAGTACAGAATGGGCAAATATGCAGGAAAAGACAGTGAGCAGCTACAAGAAGAACCCAACAAAGGTAGGCATTGCTATTTCTGGAATTTGACTGAGTTGTGCATTGTTCTTATTTATCAGTATCCTAATTCTACCAAATAATAATGATTTGCCAAAATACATATATTGGCCAAACTAGTAATTCTCTGTTTATATATACTGTTGAATGAAAAGGTGCCTCAAGTTCAGTATTCTGGGGAGTATCAAGCTCTAGCTCTTCAAGCATGCCATCCAAGACAACTGAGTATGACAGTTTTTGCCTTGTCTTATAGAAAAGGGAAAATTGCAAAAAAAAAACGTGCCCTATTATATGACACTTTTGCAAAAGGGTGATGTGTTGTTTGCATTTTTTTGCAAAATGTGTATTTTTTAATCATTAAAATAAAGAAATTACCCCTGAATATATATAATATTCAAAGTTTTTCCTGTTTTTATCTTTTAACTCAAATATGTATGATTAAATTTTGTAATTTAGTTTTTTTAATTATACAATTTTTAAGTTAAAATTATTTTTGAAAATTAAGTTATAAAACTCTTAATTCTTAATTTCTGGGGCAATTTCGTCATTTTTATAAAAATATATACATTTTGCAAATGTCATATAACAAGGCACATTTTTACAATTTTCTCTTCATTTTAAGTATTCAAATCAGACGAACATCTCTAACTTTGCCTCTTGGCTTGTGACATGTAGACGTGTAAGCGACAGAGTTGTAGCTGCCCTAAGAGCCCAAAAGGAAATTCGAGGGGAACTTTATCTGAAGCTTGAGGTGAGTTTCAGGAATTTTTTTGCCATCATAACGTTAGGTGTTAATCCCACGCCCGACACCCATTTAAGTTCAGAAATTTAATCAGAAACCGAATGGCTGATCATGAACCTCATATGTAATAAGGAACTACTTAATTAACCATCTATATAGGAAATGGCATTGATATGAGCTCGGGTAGCTGAGTTTGTGTATCCTCGTGCAGGCTGAGAGACATTTGCAAAGGCTTCGGGAAGCAGAACGAAGGTACCTCAACTCTGCGCTCGGGAATGCCTACAACAAGGTGACGCCATTTGATCAACAAATGGAGTTTACAGGCGCGACCCCAAATACTTATGGCCTGAACGAGCATAATTTTGCTGATATCGGACCTCTGCTGCCTACCCCGCCTTCCTACCAAAACATGCCTTACAATAATTTTGCGCCCTATTGCGCTCCATATGAAAACCAACTCGAAACTACCCAACTCCAAGCACAAACTCCCAATTTCGCGCCCTCTCTTGGTCCATACGAGAATCCACCAAATTTAGCCACAGACGGATTTCAATACCCATATGGACCACCGGAAGGTTTCTCCTCATTCGATGGGTCTGCATATCATCTCCCTGACGCAGCCAACCTGCAGTTCACTTTCCCAAACCAATTCGACACCGCTCAACCTCAAATCTCAACTCCACCACAAGGCTTTCCCATGTCTGAAGGAACCACATACCAGTTACAGGATATACCTGACTTTCAGTTTCAAAGTCAACCCTACATTGCTCAGCCTCAGCTGGGTGCTGAATTCACATCAGGATGCTCCCTGGCGAACCTGGCGCCAGATGGATTCTCTGCAATTGATGGATTGGCTCCTTATCAGGTAAGCGATGCAATGCAGGTGCAGTTCGGTATGGTGCAAGAACAAGTACAGGAACAACCTCAGAGTGATGCACATTGTGGAATCGGGAACTTGGCAGCGACAGATGGGTATCCGGCGAATTTGGCGGCGACAGATGGGTTTCCGGTGAATTTTGGGCCTCAGGATTTTTCTGGCGTTGCCGGAGGAGGGGGAGATTCTCTGTGTTTCAGTGAGGGTCTTGCACTTGCAGAGAATTATCTGAGTTGGGATGATATTGGGATTGAGAACCAAGCAGATGGCTTTGGAATTGGAACCATGTATGACCATGGATTCAGTGGTAACTTGTGAGAAAAGCTTAATGCTTTTTTAGTTTTGAAATGTTGGAAACAATAAACAATAGAAAGAGACCTTTGTTGTATTATGTGACATTGAGTTAGTTACTCAATATGCTTGCTATGATAGTCAAGATTTTGATGATCCCTAAGATATAGGAATAGCAAAGAGGCGAGTTTTGTCCGACTGGATTTTTGTACCTGAACCTATTTGAACCCGAAATAAATAAATTTTAAAATATCTTTTTATTCACATATATTCTAAAGTATTATTTTCAATTTTGCTCTTGGGTTATTTGCAACTATAGCCATGACTATTGGAATCAACAACTTAAATACTTGTTAGCTGAAGCCACATTCATTTCACCCACAACCTTTTGGTCAATTGGCTTAACAGTGAACATTTAAGACCAAATAGATTGTTCATTTCTTTTGAAAGCAAACAGCAATACAAAGGATATAAAGTCAAAATGATGAATTACAGCTTTCTATGACAAATTGAATGAACTGTGGCAACCAACAATCCGAAGAAAAAACAACTATCGACCGAACAGTCAATTCTTCTATAACCTGGGCAGGCACAGACACGCAACACCCCTCAATACCATCTGCAGAATTACCCAATAACCGTTCGATTATCAGCTACAATACCAAACTTAACCAAAACAAACAAAAAAGATGAAATCTGGAAAAACTCTCTCCCTACCTGCAATGCATAGCAAACCCTTCAACCATGTCCGCTGGCTGCTGCTCTAGTCGATTTTCACGGACGAGAAGAGGTAATGCACAAAGTAGAACGACGTGAGGAAGCCGATAGTGCCAGTGCACAGCATGATCGCGACAGCCATGATCAGCGAGTACCCAAGGTAGAGCATGGCAGAGACTGGCCCGCTCAGGCTCTGCAGGTCGAAGACCAAGTAGTTGATGGAGTAGAGGAACACGTAGAGTGCGACCGAGCCCGAGGCGTAGAAAGCCTTCCACCACCAGCGCCAATCCTCCACGCAGAGGTGCATGTAGGTGAGGACCACAGAGACTTCAGCGCACACGATCACCAGCAGCAGCAGGACGATGAGCAGGAACCCGAAGACATAGTAGAATCTCCCGAGCCAGATGCTGGAGAGGATGAAAAATAACTCGATGAAGAGGGTCCCAAACGGGAGGGTCCCCGCTCCAAGTACGAGGAGCCACGACGGGTATTTGCGCGCTGGGATCTCCCGAGGTATCTGGTTGGTCCGTACTGGATACGTGATTTCCTCGGCCCGTGTTCCCATGAATCCCCCGAAAAGGGTGAGAGGCACGGAAATGCAGAACCACAGAGCTATTAGTATGAAGTACAAGGAAATGGGGATAGCGCCGGTGCTCTTGCTGCCCCAAAGAAGGAAGTTCAATATCGTGAGAACAATGAAGACTATCCCGGGGAAGAAGCACGCGGTTGACCATGAAACCGACCTCCAACCTTCTGAAGTTCCCTTCATGGTTTTCCACATTCGTACACTAACATACCCAGCGCCAATACCCAGGAAAAGATAAAGAATTATCATTCCCGTCAACAACATTCCTCGTGAAGCTGGCGACATAAAACCAAGGGCTGCGAAGATGATAGTAACAACTCCCATCCCTAGAATCTGAACTCCATCTCCAACCATCACACAGAGTAGCTTGGAGCATTCTGGTTCCCTGAACACATCACCCACAACGAGCTTCCACCCTGAGAGCTCCTCGTTCATCTGCGCTTGCGATTCTTTGTCTAACTCTTCGTACCTTGTTAAATCGCGCCTCACAGTCCTCAAGAATATGACAAATACGATGCCAGTGAGGAAAAAGATCACCATAAGCGAGTTCAGGATAGAGAACCAGTGGACACGAGCACCTTCCATCTTCAAATAAGCATCCCATCTAGACGGCCACCTGATATCACTTTTCACAAACTCAACCTCGTAAGTAAACGAGATCCTCTCTTGCTCCCTTATTATTTGAGATTTTTCCAGTTCCAAGGGGCAGTTCACCGACGTGCTATCGTTATATATACGCTTCTTGGTCATCACTTCAGGGTCGTACTTAACACTACAAGGGACAACCTCAAAACCAACAATCTCAAACCCAGAAGCCTTCTTCTTATCAGCTTCGGAAATGACACCGAGGCCTTCTTCTCCAGTGCCAATTATCTCCACACCACTCCCTTCATACTCATGAACCAAGACCTTGAACTTGAGATGATTGATGATGTAGTCGTCGTTACTGTTTGGCGGGGTATATCCAACCGGGAACCCAGTCCACTGTATGTTAACCCCGTTCTGCTTGGTGAACCTCATTGCAGGCAGATTATCCAGAATCATATTCACCTGATACAGATCGCGGGTCCTCTGCTTCAAGAGCTTCACCTCGTGCTCAGCCAACGGCTTGGTAGTGCACAGGTAAACAGACTCATTTACATTCATTCTGAAACGATAAGGGGAGTTATCGATCTGGTCTCCCATGAGGAGCTCCCCAAGATTCTCGGCGCTCTTCTTCACTCCCTCGGGAGGCTGGCAGTACGGTAGACTGTAGTAGCTGAAGGGAAGCTCGGTCTCAATAGATGTCAGTGAATTAACCTTGGCGAATATGCTTTCGCCCGGAGAATAGGTGTGCATGTAGCTGCCGGGAAGGTAAAAACCATTGCTACAGTGGCCAAACAAAGCCACAAAGAGCAATGCCCAGCAGATCGAGGGCGTCCTCATTTCAAACAGCAAAAATCACAACAACCAAATCTCACAAAACAGCTCTCCTTCTATAGAAACATCAAATCTGCAAATAAAGGTTACAGATCCATATTATCAGTACTAACTAATAGGCAATATATCTATTAATCTATAACAAATACTCCAAATCCTCAAAACCAACTCTCGCGTCAACAGATCCAGAGACTCACAAACACGAATCAGATTTTTAAAAAATCACAACAGCACATTTCAAATTTTCAAGAGCATCATCAACACAGAATCAGATCCACAAATTCAAACAAAAACGAGACATCCAGGTCAAAAATTCATACAAAAAACAGTCACAATATCAACATATCAGAAACAAGAAGCTACGGGACAATCAGTGGATTCACGAAACAGATCTCGCGCAAATCAAACCACACACATGCATGAACAAGACAAAAAAATCAAGAAATTAGAGGATTGAAGAGGAGTGGAGCTCACCGGTTCTGGAGATTCGCGTTCAAGATCGCTACGAAACCTAACTCTCTCTGCTTCGGCTCTGCAGCTACACGGAGAGAACAGAGCACCAGATCAGGCGAGAAACGATATGCGTAGCGTTTGGTGTGAACCAAGAAACGCGATTTGGGCCTTTCTGGTTAAGCCCTTTGGGTTATTATACTGTACACGCGCTTTCACCGCGTTAGATCTCCCGGTTACATCAGACGGTTCCCGTGGACCGATCTACCCAAGAAAGTCAACTAAATTTTAATTACAGCACTGGAAATATCATTACGACGTCGTTTACGAACCAGCTCCCTTTCGTTGGATTTAGATTGGGCCAGGCCTGGCCCAACAATGTTTCGAAAGCCCAATTTGTGAATAGAGAACCAGAACCTACACTCTCTGCTTCTTCTCCATCGTCACCACCACCACTAGCTCGCGCCTCTGCTTCATCTTCTCTTCAGTTTCTGAATCCTCGCATAGCTCGCTCATCATCACTCTCCTTGCCTAGATCTTCTTCTTCTTCTTCGTTTTCTATACCTGAAATGGCTCTCTCTCAAGCCGCTAAACGCTCAATCGGGTCGCTCTGCAACAGGATGAGCAGCTATGGCCGAAACTACTCAATCCGGGCCGGAGAGCCCAGCGGATTGCTTCGTTCTCTCGATATCTCCGGTCCGGCGATCAGTTCCGGGACGTTCTCGCGGCGGTTCAGCGGCGGAGCTCCGGAGGCGTCGGAGCAGATGAGCCTGATAAGGCAATTGAGGGAACGGACCTGCGCGCCGATCAAGGACGTCAAGGCCTCTCTCGTTGACTGTAATTGGGATATGGGTAAAAACCAAAAACCCTAGAATCTTCTTCGCTATGGCCTATTGGGTTGTTTTTGAATTGGTTTGTGAGTTCTGGGTTTTTGTGCAGAGGCGGCGCAGACCGATTTGAGGAAGAGAGGGAAGGTTTTGGTTTCGAAGAAGTCGTCTCGAACTGCTACGGAGGGCTTGCTTGCTCTTGCTCAGAGCGAGAGCAATGTTGCTGTCATTGAGCTTAACTGCGAGACTGATTTTGTTGCTAGGAATGAGATATTTCAGCATTTGGTTAGTGGGGCTTGGTCATCATTTCCAGTTTATGATAAAAAAACACCTTTTTTTTTAGTTTGACAAGTTGACATTGTTTGGATTGTTAGTGATAGTGTTCTTTTTTATGGGTTGAGTTTGTTTCTGTTTTCTCGGAACATTGGAGTGTTGTACTTACTCATATATTCATATGTTATTGGGTTGTCTAGTTTGTGATTTTTTAAAGTTATTTGTAATTGTAGGCCTTATGCTTGGCAAAACAAGCTTTGCTGCTGGGAAATTCGTCTTCCGGGGTCTTTCCTCTTGGACTTGAGAACTTGGAGGTATGAGCATGAACCCTCTTGTTTAAGTGATGATCGTTTTCGGAGATAATCAGTTATGAAGGTTAATGTGAAAATGTTTTCTAAATTTGAATCTTTAAGCCCTTTGGAAATTTTTATCATGGGAAAACTATATTTTAGTTGTTTGGTTCCTACCAGGACTTGAAGTTAAATCTTGAACATCCAAAAATTAGTGGAGAAACAACGGTTCAAAATGCAATTACTGAAGTGGCTGCGATGATGGGGGAGAATGTGAAACTCAGAAGGGGTTATGCAATATCTAAATCTGCACCTGGTGTTCTTTCTACGTACCTTCACACAAGCCCGCAACCAGGTACGTTGTCTGAATCATTTCCTAACTTTCTTGCGCATGTCCACATGCATGATTTGGGAGATGCGACTTTTCTAGTAGTACCAGGAGTGTCTGAGCCAGCAAAGAGTAGATCGTTGGTTGCAGTTTACTCCTTGATTGTCATGCAGGCTTAGGTCGTATGGCTGGAATTTTATCTCTTGAAGTTGAGGATGTGAACTGTCAATTGGATGCACTTCGCTCTCTTGGTTCAGAGTTGGCGATGCATGTGGTGGCGGCAAAACCATTGTTCTTGACAAAGGAGCTTGTTCCCACTGAAGCCTTTGAAAAAGAGCGTGAAATTCTTAAATCTCAGGTAATTGCAGATTATCTTGTCCTGTTTCCTGTCACTTGCCCATTGTTTATTGCAGGTAATGTGAATTCTAAAAAAAACATGACTTGACACTATTTTAAAACAAACCGGGCTTTATGAAGTTTATATTATATTTGATTAGGTCATTTTCTCTTAATTCTCTTGTTTGGTTTGTCAAAAAACATTTAATGAATCATCTTTCATTGAACGGAAGATTGCTTTTGAGTATCTGGAGAAGTTTTTTTTGTCTTTGTCGGAATTTCTGATGCCAACTAACCTTCAAAAACTGAGCCAATTCTATGGAAAATATTTCGTGGTTGAAGTTGTTTTCCTTGAGATAACTGAAGCTTAAATGTCGTTATGATCTCATTGACTTGGAGGTTCCATGTCTCCTATAAATTAAATTTGCATGTCAGGCTGAAACTTCAGGAAGGCCTGCTGCGGCGATAGAGAAAATGATGGAAGGTCGCTTACGAAAATACTACGAGGATGTTGTCCTTATGGAGCAAAAGTTTATAGTGAATGATTCTGTAAATGTTAAGGTAACTGAGGCATCATGTTACATTTATACATATACAAACCAGATGATTTATATCAGTTGCATCACATTGAACTACTTGTTTGAGAGTGTTTTCATTTGAGATCTTGTCATCCATGATATTATTTTTCACTTTTTGGGTAAATTGTGAAGAACTTCATCAATCAAAAAACATACCTCAACATCAATACAATCTCTATATTTTCTCACCCACGGCACCTTACCCATTCTATACATTCATTCTAGCATCCCCCAACGCTCCACATTTGTCTCTCTTTGCTTCATTCAAGGTTTACATGCGTCATCGCCCTATTTGGATTTCAAATCCATGTATATCCTCCTATATGCTACCTACCAAGATCTCCTTTGTAGGTATAAATTATGTTGATAATTTCTATTCATAGTTATACATTGTATATAGAAGCTGTTATGGCTAAGAATATGGCTTCTTCGTACTTCTAGATATGAGTTATCTGCTTGTTCCAAATCTGAAAGTTTGTCGAGAATCCCTTTTAACTTTGAGTCATGCCATAGATCGCTGCAGAATTGGACTAGAATATGTACATTCAAAAAATATATGTTTCCTATTTTCTCATCCTAGCACACACTACTCGTCACAGTTAATCTTACCATGTGATCTCATGGCATCCATGATATCTCAATTTAGCTTACATTTTGTGAATTGATTCATTTTAATCGTCATTCTATAATACATCTTTTGAATGATGCAACAATAATTATATTATAGTAGCACCTTATCCAATGAAGTGCTAATATAATATATGGTTCAATGTAAGGCTAAATATGTCTCAGATTTGTGGCAATGCCACATCTGTTTTTTTTGTTGTTGATTGTTGTTTCGCTATTTGCTCCAGACACTGCTTAATAATCTATCCAAGGAAGTGGGCTCACCTGTGAAGATTGGGAGTTTCTTCAGAATGGAAGTTGGAGAAGGAGTTCAAAGGTAATTTTTTTTATAGTTTCCTAACCAACTATGATTTCCCTTCTCAAAATAGCTAGTTTGGCAATTTTATTGACGTTGGGACGAGAGGAAATAACCGATTTATTTCAATAATGTGTGTTAAAGACCAAGGATGATTTATTTCAGGCGACGGTTCTCATTGTATAAGATAATAATTTATATCATCAAAGAAATGGCACATTGGAAATTGGAATTGGGTGATGACGGAATTATTCCCTTCACTTCCTTTCCTTAAGCACTGATCCAAATATAAATATGTAATGAAGTAACATTAACCAGTTATTTCTTCTTCTGTAAAGGATTTAATGGAGTTGTCTAAAAAACTAAAGCCGTTTTAGCAACCTTGCTGGAAAATTGGTGATCTTTGACTCAACAATAGGGATGTCACCAATCTAGCTGAGAGGATAGAGTCTCAAACTCTGCCACACAAAATGAAATATATTTTCTAAACATTACGGTTCATCCTCTGTGTAGAGCATGAAGAAAAAAAAGATGATTTTTGTTGTTCTTCTTTGCACACCCCAAGATTAAGTTAGTAACTAATGCTTAAACTGCTGCTTCAATAGCGGAAGACTTGTTCATATCAAATATTAATGTTTATTTCGTCGGATAGTAATAACATGAACCCTAACTAGACATATCTTTATGTTAGTAGCACTGTGGATGATAGATAGTTCGGTTTTGTGCCAAGTTTGTACAAACATAGTCCTCTCAGCTAGAGAGGTGACAAACTATTGACAAATCTATAATGTTATTGTTTATGATGCAACAATAGCAAACTATTGAAAATAATAACACAGAATATAATGTCTTGTATGTTATCTATTGTGGATTTCTATTATAGCTCTGCAAACACAGAACATGATTAGCTGAATCAAGTGAGGCTTGAAGTAAACATGTTTTCTTGGTGTTTAAGGAGAGATTAGCATCTGAGTTCAAATGTGAAGCATTGTATGAAGAACATCTTTAACTTCTCTGAATACAGTGCTCACTCTAAACTGCGTCCTAATGATGATTTATGATTTGCAGGATAGAAGAGTCCGACGCATCTGAACCCGTGGCTCAAGCTGCATAGTTTGAAGTAAAATCATTTACCGGAGAAAATTGTCAGGGTCGAGGTTAGTGTTCAGCATACAAGCATCGAAGCCATCATTTGTATTCATGTTTCGATGCCTTAGAATTCATCGTTATGCTCGCACAAGTCAATGCACTGCGAAGATGACTGTTTTCTTGAAACCATATAAATGGACGACTCTGAAGAGTCTTCGAGATGTAAAACAATGTACTAGGTTATTATGTTTTGTTCTTAACCTGTATGATTAGTTCCCGATCAATCATGTGTTAATCTCCGAATAATCTTGTAATTTAATTAGTTTTTGATGAATCCCCAGAAAACCTTTTCTGTCTTACTATGTCCTAGTGTAGTTTTGGAACATTGAGTGAATAGTGAAAATAGTAAAGATTAATAGATCTTTGAGCCATTAACATGTCATTTCTTACAGATCACAATAAAATTTTGCACATGACAAGGAGAGAAAATTGAGAAAACAAGAGTCTAGTGGAACTTGAGGCTGGTCAAGACGTTGTTGTTGACCGGGTCGGAGAGATGGTCCAGCAGGTTCTGGTACGGCCCGACTCCGGTCACCAGGCCCTGGATAAAGTACCCCAAAATAGCCAGCATAGCCAACCTCCCATTCTTCACCTCCTTGAGCTTCAACTCGTTCATCGACTTCTCATCCTTCCCGAACCCGAGCGGGTTGAAGAACGGCCCACCCGGGTATGCCGGGTTCCCTGACCCGCCCAAACCCTTCTCCAGGCCCAGGAAGTACTGCTTCCCCATGGAGCCGGGCTTGGCCCAGTCCTGGAACCTCCTGTGCTCCGCAAAGCCCATCAGCGCCATCTCCAGGACGAAGAGGGTGTAGTTGTCGGCCCAGTAGCTGTATGTCCCGGCTGGAGGGATCACGCCGGTCTGGAACCAAGGAAGGGCGGTCTCGGGCGGAATTAGCCCGGCCTTGCCCAAGATCTCTGGGGCTATGGCCCCGAAGGCTCCCAACATGGCGAACCGCCCGTTGATGATCTCTCCGTAGGCTAGCCATTTGGGCTCGATGAACCCTCCGGTTCCCTCGGGGTCCGAGAGGCCCAATGGGTCGAACCCGAAATCACCGGGGAGGCTGTGGAATTAAATTTTATAAAAACAGGTACAATCCTCAATTTAATTTCATATATATCAGTAGCAACATGTAGTATTAGAAGGGTTATTCAGGTGAAAATTATATTAAATATGCAAACTAGAAGCTTATAACAGCAACTGAATTTATAAAATAAATGGCTGAGATTAAAAAAATTCACTAATAATAAATAAATTCAATTCAATTCAAGTTTATCAAAATTCTTTAATAATAAATGCATATATATAGTATAGTCTGAAATTACCTGCCATCCAAGTAAGAGAGGCTCTGTTTGGAAGCAAACCACAATTGCCTGTTTGCTCCTTGCTGAAAGAAACCAAGCCCATGTCAGATACAAGAAATAGACATCAGATGTGTAAAAGAGTGAAGTGTTTGGTTTGTTAAATATTCGATTTGGGTTCATTATAATTGAGTTTGAGCAGATTTCGAGCCTAACATTGGGGTCGTTCAATAAACCAACCGAACTCGAGCTCAATTCATCATCAAAGTTCACGAACCAGTATTAAACTAATTATATATTTCATTTTATTTCATTCAATGTTATTTATATTTTCTAATAAATATTTCTGATAAAAATAAACAAATCGAGTATGGCTCGGGTTTAACGATATAAGCTCATTCAAGCTCAATAACTTATTTTCGAGCCGAGTCCAGTCTTAACAAAACTAGACTCAATTTGGTTTAAGATAGAGTTGTTAGGGTTAAGGAATTTAGAGGGACCTTGACAGGGGGAGTGGAAGCTGCCCGGACGACGAGGGAGGCTCTCCGGGAGGGGCGGATCGATCTGGTCTCGACCGGAGAGATGAGAGAAGGCGAGAGAAGAGCCTGAGCTGCCATTTTTGTTCTTCCTGGCACCTCTGTTGTTGCAAGAGGGGCTTGGGTTGTGCTGTGTGTATTGGTGGTGATGGGTTGGTCTCAGGAGCAAGAGCAGAGTACTAGTAGTAAAAGGGTAAGGCCAAGGTGAGCCACCAATGGAGATTTTTTTGGGAGAGAATCTAAGTCCCTGGTTGACACATGAGGCTCAGATTGGATGAGGATCTCTTTGTCCAACTGGTTTTGTCCACATGGACTCTCATCACTTGGATAAGAGATGTTGTGATTTCTTGCCACGTGTCCTGTTCATAAAATTATTACTTTTTTGAAAATTAATAATTTGTTTTTCAACTCGAGTTCGCTGGTTTTTCTCTTTGCTCTGAACTCGTCTAGATTTGAAATCTCACGGAAGGACATCAATAGCGGGCAAGAGAATAAAAACATCGACGAACTCGAGTTGGGAAAATATATATTTTTAATTTTGATTTTAATGGCAATTGCCGTCATATTTGAAGAAATGTAAACAATTTACAAAAACAAAAGTTCATGACAATTTCTTACAAAATTTGAGAAGTTAATAGCAATTTTTTCAAATTACCTTTTATTATATCACCATCCTATGTGTAAACCATTTAGATAAGAATCAGATTGAACCGGATTAAACAGTTCTCAATAATTACTATTTAGGAACCATATTTGAGATCGAGGGGGTTCAGGGTTAAAATTTAAAACTTGACCATATTGTAGCGTGAGTGAGGGACCTTCATTTTGGGCTTGATTTATAGGCTGAAATAGCTATTTTAGCCTTATTTTTAGATTAATTATGCAATTTATTCAATTTGATATAGTTCGACTTTTGGCCTAAGTTGAACGTTATAAAATAAATTTGAATTTATTTTTCTAATATTAAGTTATACATTATAGTCAAAAAAATGCATTTCAAATTGAAAGTTATATATTCCTATAATTATAGACCATTGCAGTTCATTTTTCTTGGTTAACCACCAATTTATTTTATAAAAATGATATATAAATCGTAATCGACCGATCCACTAAAACATATAACCAAAACCTAATTATTACCAATTATTCTTAATTTTTTTAGACGCGGTTCAATTCGATTATCAATTCTTAATTATTATCAAGGATTATCAATCCTTAATCCAAAACGAACACCCTAACCATGACCAATCCACTAAAATATCAGCGGCCCAAGTCTAATTGCAGCTTCTACTGGCCCAAAGAAATCAATCGGCCCGACCCGGCCCATTTTGATCGGCGGTAATGGCGTTTCCATCGAGCAAGGACTGTGGAGCCTTCTCCTTCTTCTCGCCGGAGATTCACTGAAGAAGTGGTCGAGTTCGCAAACCTGTTGCAGATCGGAGATCATGCTTCGAATCCGAACCGGAACGGCGTGGAAGGACCATTTTCAGATCGCGAGACTAAGGTGGATGAGCAGCACTAGCAGTAGCAGCAGAAGATCGGTGATGAGCTTCGGCGACGGAAGCCACGGCGCTCTGGGACTGCCTTCGTCTCTCGCCGGGGTCGGAATCGGCGGAGACGACGCGTACGAGCCCACCTCCGTCGCCGGACTTCCGCCGGACGTCACCGCCGTAGCCGCCGGACACTACCACTCCCTCGCCGTCACTTCTCAGGGCCAGCTCTGGGCTTGGGGTCGAAATCGCGAGGGCCAGCTCGGCCGTGGACCTCCTTCTTCGACCTCTAGGTAAATCCATTGAAAATCTCAATCAATTTGTTATATTTGAGCTACTGATTCACTCAAACCACAAACCCTAGTTCCAGAACTTGAAATCTGTCCAAAATGTACTAATTTATCATAACTCTCAGATACTGACCTAATGTATGAGTGTGACACTGGAGTGTTCTGTAATTAGCAATGGCTCATGAGTTACCAACAGAATTTGCCTATTTCTAATCTATTGTATAATGGTATGGCGGATTTTTTGGGGGGTTTTAAGATTAATTGGTGTGGATATGCTGATTATTAGCATATTTGTGTTGGATTAGTTGTGTTTATGTTCATGAGAGATGGTGGCATTTCAAATCTATATGTTGAGATTTTTTCCCCTTTCTTGACCTTGGAGCATGAACTTTGTGTTTTTTCCAAAACATGGTTTTGGTTTATGAAGAAACTTGAGATCAAAAGGTACTAACTCACCATAACCCTCAGATGCTAACCTAAAATGGTTGTAATTCAAAATAGTGTACGAGTGTGACACCTGAGTTACCAGCAGAAGTTGCCTAGTTTGAATCCATTGTGTAATGTTATGGAGGAACGTTTCTTGGTTTTAAGGTTGATTGGTGTGGATATGCTGATTATTGATGTGTTTGTGCTAATGTTGATGAGAGGTGGTGGCATTCAAATTTTACATGTTGATGTACTGAAATTTGAACTTGTGCTGTGGGTAGTGATTCATGTAACGAACCGAGGAGGGTTGAAGGGTTGGAGAAAGTAAATGTTTGTGCTGCATTTGCTTCTGGTGTCGTTTCTGCGGCCATTGGAGACGATGGCTCTTTGTGGGTGTGGGGAAAATCCAAGCGCGGACAGCTTGGTCTTGGAGAACAAATAATAGAAGCTGCAGTGCCCTCTAGGGTTGAAGCACTTGCCGGAGAAAAGATAGTAAAGGTTAGTTCTTGTTCCCGAGGAACCGAGAGATCTATAAGTATAAATAGCCAAGATGGAAAATACATATGAATTGCTAAAACGGGTTATCAGTTCTATTATTCTTCGATAGGTCTCGTTTGGTTGGGGTCACGCTCTTGCACAGCTTGAAGACGGGAGATTGTTTGGATGGGGCTACTCGGCCGATGGTAGGTTAGGTAAAATTGGAGCAGCTCTGGAAACATCTCCACTAGATTCTAGTGCAGATAAGCGTAATAGTAACAGTGAAGTCTCGAGTTCAATGATCGAAGCTGCTGAGAAGCTGGTTTTGGAAGGAATGGAGAAGGAAAGTGACATGCCAATTGTCTGGAACCCGTCTTTAGTGAATGAGCTTCATGGTTCTGAAGTTGCAGACATAGCTTGCGGCCTCGATCATTCCTTAGTTCTTTGCCGTAAGTAATTGCTTGCGCTACACTACATTTTCTTGTTCTGCATCGTTTTATGAACTGATATTTTTTTCCCGAATTCCATTCAAAACACACTAGGGAACGCATAATTGGCTATGTCTGCAAAGATTTTGGATGTGATCATAACTATAGACTCGGACTTTTCTTGGTTGGATTTTGCCATCCCCTTTTAGATACAGCTTGGAAATTTGTGTCCTCCTGTTATTTAAACAGTCTATCATGTCACGTTTAGCCAGTGTTCTAAAAATCGGGTTAGCCTAGGAATTTTAAAACACCGATATGATTTCATATAATTGGGAAGTTTAAATCGACTAGGCAGTTGTAGGGAAAAAATTAATTTTGATCTTAAAAAATAAAATAGTTTATTCTGATAGGTATTTTAAATATTTTCAAGGATAAAGAATGTAATAAATATTAAAATATTTGATTATTATTGTTTATATTGTATAATTCATAACTTGATTGTCCATATATAATAATTTCTTTAGTAAAAACTTTAATGTGTCCCCGATTAGTCCCTAGGATACCTATCTGCCCGGCTAGCGCTTACCGAGTTTTAGAACACTGCTTTAGGCACTGTGTACTTCAATGAATCTAATTTTCCCATTTCAGGTGACGGCACCCTCTTAAGCTGTGGGAGCAATGTATACGGCCAACTGGGAAGAGCCCAAAACAATCTCGGGTTATTGCCAGTTGACATAAGCTCCCCTCCCATATCCATTTCTGCAGGCCTAGGCCATTCCTTGGCAATCTGCAACGCAGATGGTAATGGTAATGGTGAAGATCATAGAAGCATTGTTTCGTGGGGATGGAACCAAAATTCCCAACTCGGGAGAGCGGGACCGGAGAATCTCCCAAGGGTTTTGGAGGGACTGGAGGGGGAGAGTCCTGTATCCGTGTCCGGGGGACGGGCGCATTCTGTAGCTCTGACTTCCAAAGGAGAGGTGTGGGTTTGGGGCTGTGGGAGAAATGGGAGGCTCGGGTTGGGAAGCTCCGGCGATGAATGCAAGCCTGTTTTGCTGGATTTTTTGGAAGGTTGTCAAGTCCTACATGCTGTCTCTGGCTTTGATCATAACCTCGTTTTGGTTGAAGATTGAATGATTTTTTTGCTGTTGTAAGATTTTTTTTGTACATTTTAGATGTACAAATAATGTGGTATGATCAATTCGAATGGTGAGTTTTGCAACACTGTCATGTCGTGATCTTAATCAATAGGTTGAAAACCAAAGAAGGGATTGGCTGTCAGGTATGGAGTATTTAGCCTTTCTATGGGATGGGTTTGCCGCGGATTCAGTGATTTCGACCCTTGCCTCGTTGAATTGGAATATTGAATTCCATCGAGTTCAAGGATTTTTATCATCTCTAAACATTATCTTCTCATGTATTTGATACTCCAGCAATGCGATTGATAAATAAAAATTAAGAATGAGGAGTAAACAAATTATCTGTTCGTAGATTGTTTAGTCAATAGAGATTAGTTGTTTATGCAACAATATGTAGCTGAAATCAACATGATATTGCCCTTACATGACTGGATCTGAATGTAGAACGTAATTTCCTTAACACATGTAATACAAATCATCCGTTGATTCATGTTTGGAAGAATACATCAATCACCAGTTTATAAACAGGTTCATTGTTTGCTCCTTGGTACAAACATTTACATCTGTTACTCTACATTCATGACTCCAAGCTGCTTTAAAATAACCTGGTTTAAGAATGCTTCTGTTTCTTTAAGTTAGGTTTTCCTCTCACTTGTACAACACCTGTGGGCGTCCCCTTAAATTTCTGAACCAAATTGTGCACCTACATGTAACAAAACACATTCAGGATAAATCATAATGACCCAGATTGCAAAATGCCTTGGTTAAATCAGTAAATAATCCAGAGATCCAGAAACAAGACAACTTCAACTGTTCTAGTCAAAGAAAGTTTATCAAATGTGAGTTCAAAAGAATCTAATTCTTGCCAGAATGCGACAAGCACAATGAATTGGAAATTAAAATGCAGCAACCAAAAAAGATTGCATGGAGCACGGTCTCGTAAATGACCTATGAATGTTATGAGAAAGATGAAAAATGATTCGGTTTAGGTTCGTATTCTAAACCAGGAGAAGAATACAGGATGAACAGTACGAGTCAACTTTTCAGTCTCGCGAATATTATTCTCTATACTCACATTCTAGTTTTTATAGATGCATATCAAAATGAGCTCGATTTGGAAATATTGATCCTACCAAATTACCTTTCTTACTCCCGATGTCAATCCAATGGTTGAAAGTGTCTTGCCATCCACGCATTTCCAAGGCATGGTGCTTTCATCTTGTTCTAACAAGTCAGTCACGCCACCTTCACACAAACAGAAAACAAAGGCCATGAACAACTGAACATTATGAGAGACGTGTGTTGGGAATGTCAAGAGAGCAAGAGGAGGGTGGCACAAAACCTTTACAATCAAGAACCAGCAATTCCACATGACATTTTAGGCGGATATGAGAAAAAATGTGAACAAATTCTCCAACATGCTCCCTTGAAACTATGCTACAAGTCTTTCCAAGATCGAGTTTGAATGTTTTCTTCAAAAAACTATCAATCGCTTTTCTCCTCGTGCTTACCTCAGCCTCCTCGCCCACCGTGACGGATGGGAATTCCCATAGACCGGCAAGCAACCCTCCATCAGGCCTTTTTACAAGAAGAAACCGACTGTCAGCTCGGTTTTCTTCCAATGTATCTTCACCTCCCAGTATCTCCACAACACAAACTGCAGAAAACTCGTGTCTTGGTTTCACCTTTACCACCTTCGAAGGATAATCCGTAACCAAAACTGACTTATCAAGCTTTGAATTTGAAAGCGCGCGACATTGAGTCGCAATAGGACACGAAGAGCAACTAGGGTTCAACGGAGTGCATATCGTTGCACCAAGTTCCATCAATGACTGGTTGAAATCTCCAGGCCGAAAAGGATCGACTACTTGTGCAGCCAGTTTCCTGATCCAGAGTGTATTAAATAAGAACAAACGAGAGAGCTAAAAGTCTAAAACCATTACAGAGGCCGCTAAAAGCTCTAGACAGTAAAAATCCTTACCAAAAGCTCTTGATGGTCATTTTGTCTTTTGGATTTGCAGAAATAGCCTTTAGTCTGGAAAGCACCCTTACCACATTTCCATCAACGATAGGTACCACCTGAAATCAATCGTATGTCACTAAACTCGCCTCCCTTACATTGCTTAAAACGAAATTATAGAGCCTACCCACCTCTTTAAACGCTATGGAAGCAATAGCTCCAGCCGTATATTCTCCTATTCCCGGAACTTTCCTCAGGGAAGAAATCGTCCTAGGAAACCCACCTCCTTCAGCAACAATCATCTTAGCTCCCTATCAACATAAACAAAAGGAAGCTGCAGAGTTAGGAATATTTATCCTGACCCACTTGGCATGAAGAGCATTGCAGCCAGTTTGGTCCTATGATGTTTTTAAGTCAAATTCACTTTCTACACTCGAGCTTCATTCATGGTTTCAATACCACCATGAATGAAGAGGCAAGGACTTAAAAGAACAAGCCCACAAAAGTAAGAACTACCCAATTTCAAGTCAATCAAAAACATCAACTATCTAGTTTAGAAACCATATACACGCATCAAGGCTCAATCACCAATTACCACCTAAACAATCTACTCACCAAGACAAATCACCCCCGTCTATAGTATCCAAACCTGCCCACTTGGCATGAAGAGCATTGCAGCCAATTTGGTCATACTCATATGATGTTTTTTTTGTCAAAATTCTACTGTCTACACTCAAGCTTCATTCATAGTATCAATACCACCATGAACGAAGAGGCGAGGACTTGAAAGAACAAGCATCCCACAAAAGCAGGAACCTCCCAATTTCAAGCCAATCAAAAACATAAATTACCTAGTTTTGAAACCGTATATATGCACCAAAGCCTCGATCAACAATTAGCATCTAAACAATCTCACCTCCAACAGAAAACGCGCCCGTCTATAGTATCCCAAACCTGCCCACATCTCATTCACCTCCTGCAAAACCAAATAGCAACCCATTTCAACAATGTACTCAACTAATGAAACCCATAAAAACCTAACTCAGTTAATCACAAAAACATAATATTTCCCAACCAATCAGGCCCATAAACAACACAATTATGCATCAAAATACAATTTTTTTCAAGCAAAACAAACGAAGTAGAAAACGAGAGTCTATGACTTTATAGTATCCCAAACCTGCCCACATCTCATTCACCTCCTGCAAAACCATTTAGCAACCCATTTCAGCAATCTACTCGACTAATGAAACCCATAAGCAACCAACTCACTCACACATAACAACACAATTATGCATAAAAACCCTATCTTTTCAACCAAATTCAAATACTACCTCAAGAGAGGCCTGAGCAAGGTGGTCAATGGTGGGCCATTTCCGCATCCAACGGTTGTAATAGTCGATCACGGTTTGTACCCTCGTCTGCTGCAGCATCAGCTCCGACACCCACACACCGTACGCTCTACTCTCTCGCTCCACACCCTCTTTCTCGTCTTCGCTAGGGTTGCGTCTCCACGGGAGCTCCCTGTGGTTGCGGTCGTACCAACCCAGCTGCGACGCCCTAATTCTCTCGATCTCGTCTTCGCCGAAATCTTCAATCTCTCCTCCGATTGCTCTCTCTCTTTCTACTGCCGCCGGCGTCTCCGGCGCCGGAAATGGCCGTCGCCGGACCGATCTTCTCCGAGTCTGTTTCTCCGGCGGCGACGGAGACGGAGGCGGAGGTCGCTTTTTGGCGCGAACGTAGGTCTTGAGCTCCGTCATGTTACCGTTGACGGAGAAGCGAAGAGGAAGAGAAGAAATAGAGTGAGCCTTACAAACCTCTACTGGTGACTGAAACGGAAGGACCATTTTGAAATATATTGAATTTCTGAGGTGAAATTTGAAAATTATGGAAACTTGTGTTCAAAATTTCGAGAGCATGGGAAAAACGATGTCGTTTAGCTACGTGGACGGCACCGATTGGCGGGTCAACCGACATTCGTCCCGGAACAGCGGAAGGAGAACCGACGATGTGACGGTGACGTGGCCATAATCGACGCCGTTCACTTGATATAAATAAAAAAGTATATGACCAAACGCCGTCGTTTCATCGTGTAGCTACGTGGACGGCACTGGTTGGTGAATCGACCCACCTTCGTCCCGGAACAGTGGAAGGACAGCCGACGGTATGGTGATGACGTGGCCATGATCGACACCGTTCATTTAACACACATCTAGATCAGAAAATAAGAATTTATTCAATAAACACATGAAAAAACGATGTCGTTTTATGGCGTAGCTACGTGGACAATGCTGATGGGTGAGTCAACCCACATTGGTCCCGGAACAGTGGAAGGACAAGCCGACGGTAAGCGATGACGTGGCTATAATCAGCACCGTTGAATTAATATTCATTAAGATCCGGAAATGATAACTTATTTTAATTTTAATAAATAAAAAAGTATATGATTGATAATCATAATTGAGTCTTTTTGCCCATGCTCTGCAGAATATAAAAAATAGAAACTCGTTGAAAATGAGGAGAGTGACGAGGACAGTGATAGTGACTGGGCCACCATTACTGTATATATATACGTATACATATATAACAGTACTGTACAATTCTTCAGAGGCTCAATCGAGACTGAGAGTAGAGGAGCAGAGGTAGACGAAGAAGAAGGGAAGAGATGGAGGTAGGGTTTCTGGGATTGGGTATAATGGGGAAGGGGATGGCCATGAATCTGATACGTAGCGGCTTCAGAGTCACCGTGTGGAACAGGACTCTTTCAAAGGTAACACCCATCTCTGATTCATTGGTTTCTGATCTCTGTTGAGCTCTGGATTTTAGTTGCTTGGTGATTCATGTTTGTGGCTTGTTAATTTGTGTTGTGGGTGATTTGTGTTTTTCTGGAGGTATATTAGGGTTTTGATTTTTTAGGAGTTTAGGGTAGGAACAAGATTTCAACTTTGGTTCAGGTGAAGAAATGGAGGGAAAGGGTGTGTGTGGTGAAGATTGGGTTGATCACTCCATGGAGTATTTTAGTTTTGGGGATCTGGTTGGATGATTTGGTATGTGATGAGGGGATGTTGAATTTTTATCGTAGCGTACTATTGGTTTTGATTTGTCACTGAATCTATTGTTGCTGTCAATGTGATCGAGATCTCTACCTTGAGGATGATTGATTTTGTGTGTCTATGATTGCAAGTGTGATGAGTTCGTGAAGCATGGTGCTTCTGTTGAGGAAACCCCTGCAGCTGTTGTGAAGAAGTGTGACGTAACGATTGCAATACTGTCTGATCCCTCGGCTGCTCTTTCGGTTTGTATTTTTCTTTTTGGTCCATAATGCCGGGTTTTTTTTTGTTTTAGGCTATTCTTAGCTTGATGGGTGCTTGATGATTGCTTAGGTGGTTTTTGACAAAGATGGGGTTCTTGAGCAAATGTGCAGCGGGAAAGGTTACATCGACATGTCAACTGTTGATCCGGAAACTTCCACTAAGATTAGCCAGGTCTGAGTTACACGTCAACATTAGGCTTCTCTTTGACTAATTCCGTTCTCTCATATTAGCATACTCTCATATTAGCATATAATATAATCAACTTACATGTATATCATGCTATTATGAACATGTAAAACCTTGAAATAGATCTTTGACTCGTGTTTCCTAAATTTAGAGTAGATGATGAAAGAATCGTCTAAAAATTGTGCTTCTCTGCTTTAAGTCAAGTCTATGAAATTGATTGCTCACTGTTTCCGTTCGTGGCCTTTCGGTAAAATAACAATATATACTTGTGATTAGAGCTGGATTGAAACCAATGTCTTATCATCCCTGTTTTGCTTTTTGCGCTACTCTGCAACATTGAAATAGTTTGTTTAGGACAACAGTAGATTCCTAAGGCTAACATTTGAGTTTTGCAGGGAGTCACATCAAAGGGTGGTCATTTCCTTGAAGCTCCTGTTTCTGGTAGCAAAAAGCCTGCCGAAGATGGTCAACTAGTAATCCTTGCTGCTGGGGAGGAGGTAAATAAGCTTAACTGCAACTCTGCTATCTCTTTTGCTTATTTCACCGAATTGTGTGTTGAGATATCAGAATGAGTATAGTTACCCAAACATCAATAACTTTGGGCTGTGAGCTAATATTTCTGCCTTCGTGGTTAGTCACTTAGTTGAGTCATGTGATGGTTATCCAAGTCATTGAATATCTGCCACACTCTTAGTGTTCGTGAATCTGAAGTTGCCTTTGAATATCTATGTACTGAGCTGAGGATGTAAGAATCGAAATGTATTATTTTTTCTGTTTTTAATCCCATCCCTCTCACTTTTTCTCAATGTAGAGTTTGTACGAGAAAGCAATTCCCGCTTTCAACGTCATGGGAAAGAAGTCTTTCTTCTTGGGGGAGGTTGGAAATGGAGCAAAGATGAAACTAGTTGTTAACATGATAATGGGCAGGTAAAATTGTTTTTAACGTGATTAAAATGGCAAGTTGGCACTCAACTCACCTCGAAAATAGAAAAAAAGCTTTTCTCACTGCTCGCTAATTTATAAACGTGCAGTCAAGTCTTTTGAGTGTTAAGTAGTCGAGAAATGCTGATGATTCTTATAATTTCCCTTTTTGTAGTATGATGAACACATTTTCAGAGGGCCTTGTCCTAGCTGACAAGAGCGGACTGAACCCACATACCCTTCTTGACGTGCTTGTGAGACATCACTGAACCAACCTTTGCTTTAACTTGTGCTAGTATTGAATCTAACTCAAAAATCCCTCATCTCGAGCAGGATTTGGGTGGAATCGCTAATCCAATGTTCAAGGGCAAAGGTCCTGCCATGATTAAAGGAAACCACTCCCCGGCCTTTCCTCTGAAGCATATGCAGAAGGACATGAGGCTGGCTCTCGCCCTCGGGGACCAAAATGCTGTAGCAATGCCAGTAGCCGCCGCAGCCAATGAGGTTCTATTCTATTCTTTATTGTCTCTTCTTCTCTGTGAAATATGAAGCAGCACAAAACAAAACTCATTATTCATGCTTTCGTTGCATGCAGACATTCAAGAAGGCGAGAAGCATGGGATTGGGAGATCTCGACTTTTCAGCTGTCTACGAGCCCGTGAAAAAACCATGATCTTTCTGAGTTATGGTTGCTTCTTGTCACTGCACAACGTTGGACACGGACTGAAGTTCCTGCATTGATGTCTAAGGTTACTGCTGATGTAGTTTTCAGGAACTTACAAGGGAGGGAATGTAATAATAAAATGAAACATGACTTTGTTGGAGATTTTCTGTGGCAAGTTTTTAAGATTGATCAATCACTATTATAAAAATCGTTAGGCCCTAATCTTGCGAAAATGGTCGTATATATTAAGACTAATTGGGGATTAAACGATAATTAATTAGTTTTATCGGAGATTTTTAGAATTCGGTATTCTTACAATTTTGCAGAGCCGCTGCAAAATTTATTATTCCAACTTGTGATCATTGTCTGGGTTATTTGTTCTGTCCTCGTATTTAAAATATATAATTTCATCACAACCACAATAATTAGATACTGTAAATTAATTTGTGGTATAGAATTCACTGTTTGAGAATTCATGTCAAATACTCAAATATAATAATATAAGATATTTAAATCCACTATTAAAATCCTCAATTTTTTTACCTGACTAATTTAAATAAAAAGCAAAATCATAAATGTGTTTTGGGCCTATACGAACTGTGCCTTTCAGGAACATCTTATTGCCACCATGGCCCAAATATGAGGCCCAATAAGATCAATCGAAAAGCAACGTGGGTCGGGTCGAAGAGCTCGTATCTCATGGAGTCTCCGTCGCTGTGTGCCTCTTCTCCTAGAAGCTTGCTCGACACAGAGAGTGAAGAGAGCTCGCGAGCAGGAGAGAAAATGGAGGAAAATTGTGGAGACCCAGTTCCGAAGAGGGCTTCTCTTAAAAGCCAATCTCATTTCAATACCTATCCAATTTGGAAAAACAAGGTTCGTTGATTCATTCTCTTCTCACTGTTCCCAATTGCTTATGTATGTTTTGTGCGTTCATGGCAAATTTATGCATTGTTCTTGGTTTTTGAGACTTTTGAAACAACTATGTGATTGATACCTGAAATGGGTTCATGTTCATTTAGTTTAGTTTGTATAGTACTGATTTATGCTATGTTTGTGGAGTTCTTATATTGATTTTTGTGGCTGTTTGATTTTTTGTGTGGCTATTTCATGATCTGTAAGTAGTGCATTATTATTTTTATTTGTGATTTGGTGAAATTGCTGAATGTGCTTGCCCTGATGGTGAATTGTAGCTTAGAGAAAATTGTTACAGAAGGGTTCGAGAAGACCGGAGCCGCCTGATATGGAAAATGAGATCATCCACTTCTCAGTCTCTTGATCACAAGGTTTCCTTGCCTCTTGTTCAATTGCTTATGAATTCCGACTCATTTACTTCTGTTGTAGTAATGTTGTAAAAAATGCTAGGCGCTAGTCGGGCGGAGAGGGCCTTTTGGGGACTAATCGAGGATTAATCAGAAATTATAAAGAATTAATTGGGGGATTAATCGGATAAGTCAGGGATTTCTACAACATTGTGTTTTATCGAGGATTAAGGATTAGCAAAGTTATGTCTTGATGACCCCATATGTCCTCATATTATCGATATTTCATGTATGACTTCTTAAGAGGGAAAGCTGAAACTCATTTCTGTACATGCAATTTGGAAAGTAGTAGGTCGCCCATTTGGGATGGAGGGACTATTAGTTATGGTCTCGTGCATAATAGTCCAACTGGTCTGGTGGGTGGTTTGCTCCTAGTTCGGGGGAATATGTTAATCATAACTTTTGTAAGTTGAGTGATTTTTGGTATTTGGCTTATTTTATTTGTCACTAGGTAACATTGCGAAATGATAAACATATAAACTTGTTCTGGCTTTATTTAGGATGCTGTTTTCATTTACCGTGTTTCTTTGTAGAACATTTCTATAGTTCCATACTTCTTACCTTTTTGTTTGCTTCTCTCTTTTCTTCTTCTGGTATTAGGATATGGTCAAATCTGTTTTTCACGACATAGTATCTGATGAGCTGAAAAAATTTAAGACGTCATCAAATGACGACTCTATGGGAACCTCAACTACTGCCCTTGAAGCCAATGATATGTTGTGGGAATATGATGGCCTTCAAGAAGCTTACCAAGGGGAATGTGAAGAAATATTGTTAGAAATGCAAAAGATCTTTTACGAGGATCTCACGGAAGAACCTACAAGAATAAGTGAAACAGGTAGCCTTTTCACACAAAAGTGAAACTCTTATTCAAGTCTTCTAAAAATCACTTGCATTTGTAATGTATATACTGCCTCTTTTAGCGTGGTCATTAATTATAATTATATTTTATTTCATTACCCAATTCTATCATTGCATTTGCAATGTTTATTTTTTTCCATGTTATCTTCTTAATCCTGGGAATGACGCCCATTAAAGAACTTTTATAAAGCATCCCAATGTCATACGCATACGCTCCATGATTGCACGCGTGTTTGTCCAGCAAGAACTGTTGATTTCTGTAGCATACATCATCTGTTTGAACTTAGATGTTTACTCTAGATCTTTGCAGAACCAGCAAGCCATATCGAAATTTGGCTAGATGAAGAAGATGAGTACTTGGCTCGTGCTGTTTATGACCATATGCAATTAAATGATGATCAGGTACAATACTGAATACTCCATTGCAATAAGTCCATACAAAACTTGCACATTGCACTAGCATCGATACTAGGAAACATATGATGATTATTCTTCGGGGACCATGATAAAAAGGGTATTGGAATACAAGTATACATAGCTTCTTTATATGAGTGTATAGGAGTTAGCTTTGCCGAACATTTCAGAGTCTTCTCATTTTTCATGTAATAACATTCAATTCCTCTCATAAATAATCTTAGAAAGAATTCATCAGTAAAATAGAAAGACAAAGAAATAAAGCATCGTCAAAAGAAATGAAACCAATAAGATCTTCTGATGTTGGTGCTAGGTTCATAAGAAGACGTGGTGCCCTATCTGTAAGCATGGGGAGTTAAGAGAGAACTGTCATCTTATTAATTGCTCTCTATGTGAATTCCAACTCAACAAAGGCGATGAGGTCTTTCTATCTTCACTTAATACTATGACACCCAATTTTCTGCTGAATGTGAACTTGCCGGATTTTTTTTGTTTGGAAGTTGGAATGTCTTAATCTTACTTACATCCTTGGGTTGGGTTACCCATCGGATATTAGGAGTCTGTAGTCATTATTGTTAAGGACGAACAGTCATATGCTTAATGGTTTTAGATATAAAATCCAATATGGTTTTTGTTATCTTTTGATTTTCTTGGTGGCCGGCCATTGGTGGCAGCGCAACCACTTTCTTCTCTATCTATTTATCAGGAAGATGCTACATTTTCTGACATTTCAGTTTAGGTAGTACCATTGAAACAGATGCATCATCAATGAACCATTTTTTTGTGTTTCTCCAGTTTCTTGTTACAGTCCATGAACAACCCACTTCCCCTTTTCCCATATCTCTGCTAGAAATGGAATTTCTTAAATGTAATTACATAAATCATGATTCAAATCAGAATGTGAGGGCTTGGAGACAGACACGAACATGCCATTAAAGTTTGCTGAATTTTTCTGTGATGCTTCTAACTGAACACTAGAAAACCATATGATTTTTTTGTTTCCTCAAATGTGATGCATTTACCCTGGTATTCCAATATTCATATATACTTGAAATGGTTACTATTTTTTTCCTTTTCTTTCTACGATGATATTTGACTTGGTGGAGTCCAATTTTGATTGCTCGATGCTCAATAGTGTGTCCGAAATCTGATCATTAATCGCATAATGTTTGGAATTTCAGATAAACTTGGATAAATTGCGAGCTCGACTAGCAGATGCTCATGCGGAACATCTTGACAGAGGTTGCAGGTTGAAACCCAAGTTTTGCATTCAAAGCAGATTTGGCCTAACTGCACTGTACATATCATGTCAAGGCTGTGCCACATTTGAGGTTGTAGTATAGGCTATATACTACAAGTACAATTTTAGGGAACAAAGAGCAATATTATGTCTGTACATGCTCTATATTTGTGATCTGATCAGAAATTTAGAGGCTGCAACTTTTTTTCCACTGAAAATACTTCATGTCTTTCAATTGTTGATAGAATGGTTAATTGCAAAAGGTGGATGTGCATTTTCTTATTTTTGCAATTAAAAGTTCTGTACTTTTTTTATTGCAAAAAGTAGATGTCAGATTATCATTAATTTGCAAAACGAGTAAATTTGTCCAAAAATTGACACAAATAACTCTCCAGTTAAAATTTTAAATTAATTTTTTTTCAATTCAATCTCGCCGTTTTCATTTTCTACAGGAAACCATTCCCAAACTGCAGCTCGATAGCACGACGGCAAAAAGTGGGAGTCAGGCCAATTATGAGGCATGACAACGAGAAGGGATAGTCAGGGCAGTTCGAATTGTTCACAGATGCAACTAGAACTTGAGCTCCAAACTTTGCCAGGATGTGAAGTCTCATCAATGGCATGCCAGAGAAAAATGTCGATCAAGAGTTCTAAGTCGAGGAAGAGGAAAACCGCAAGCCGGAAAAAATATTTTTAATTTCATAGACAGTTTCGCCATTATTTGACAAATTTACCCATTTTGCAACAAATGGTAAGTTGAGAGGTGCTTTTTACAATAAAAAAAAGTACACAAGTAAAAAATTAGAATAGTACAGTGCCCACTTGAGGCAATTAACCATTGATAAAATTACAACAATCCTGATGGCTCTGATAATGTGCAGCTACATATTCACATACTACACAAGCTAAGCTCCTACAGCTAATACCAACCAAACCAAAACAACTACAATTCTTACATAAACAATGGGTATTGATCCTTTCTTCAATTTCCATACAGACCTAAACCAATTATTCTTTTTATGGATTTGAATTGGGAGACCCTCATGCTTTAGGGTCAATAATCTTATCAGCAAGGCCTGGGAAGGATGGAGTTGGCGAGTTCTTCGTTCATCTTCACCGGAAGATGAGGCATCTGCTTCATTATTTCCGGGGCATCTTTTAAACTGCAAAACTCATCCACGTCAGCACTACGCGTCGTAATAGAATTCAAAGACAAAATCATATGACTATGATGATGATTTCAGAAAAAGCAAATACAGTAGCTACATACTCATTCAAGATCGCGAGGATGTTGTCCCGGGTTTTGCACAAGAGGCTGACATTTTCGTGTACCTGCAAGAAAACGAAAAACAAGAAACCGAAAACGCATGCTTGATTCAGATAGGTACAAGAAAAAAAAACTAGAATGCTTGAGAAGTGCAAGAATGATTATTTTGCTAAGGATAGAGTTTGAGGAGTGTTTCGGTTTTCTAGTTAACCGGGCTGGATGTGAGTAATTAGATCCACTTAACAACCTTTTTCAGTTTTTCCTAATACTAAACAGAGCTTACCACACGTTCTTTACTGCAGATTTTGAATGCTCATTTTCACATGTTATGACTGGCGAATACAAGGACCCAACAGATTCTTGTGCATTTATATGGACCTTGGAACTCAATGTTTGTCAAAAGACTAAATATGCAGAACATAAAAGATAAAACTACCAGAAAGTGAGAAACATATAACATCCAACATGGGTATTAAAAACCCAAGTACTTCCAATCCTTTAAGAAACTACACTACCACATAGGAGCCAATCGAGATGCCAAATATTCACTTTACCTGAAAAGCTGCAAAATTGGCGGAGATTTGGGTAAACATTTGAGAATTTTGCTCAAGAAGCTCTCCAGTCGGACCACCAATGTCTGAATATGATAAATATATATATATAATGTGTTAGTATACAAAATTGAGGGTAGCGCTTCTGTTCCCTTAGCCCCCAACATATGTGAGGTTCCAAATTCGAATCTTGATACAAAGAATTAGATTTAGGATTTCCAGAATTGTTGCTGATAAAAAAAACTAGATGTAGGTGGTATTCAATCACAGGTTTTAAGCAATTATCAATAGTTCTGGTGGTTTAATCAAGTAGTGATCACCAGAATAATAGTAAAAGCAATAATACATCATGCTTTCAACACGAGCTTAGCTTATATGAAAGAAATTGGAATAATGCAGTATAAGATTGCTAACTAACTAATAAGAAAACATGTCCACCGACCTTGGTATGAGATACCGTCATCATTGTCCACGGGGATCATTGGCATAGCGTATGAAGGACCATTGGGCCTAGCAGTCAAATGAGACGTTGACTTTGTTGAAGAATCCGTTGCAGCCTTCTCCTGTCAAACTAGTCGGTAAGTTCTCTAAGACGGATCATGATAATACACTATTTAAACGGACAGCAGAACTGAAACTAATCGGAAATACATAACAGTATTGAAAAAAAAGTTATATATCCAATGAAAACTATATATGTGACTGCTGACTCTTCTGTTTTAGCTAGAGCGTTCAAAACTATTTTAGAAGTTAGAACTGATCACCCATTACGGTAATTTCAATATCCTTGAAAACAACGAGAGCAAATAAGCATGTAAAACCAACCAGTTTGAGATATGATTTTGATATTGCAACATGTTAATAGCTTATAAACTTTAGTAGAATATACCTTTCGTTCTTTATTTTTCCTGGATGAGTTATGATCCTCTCTCCTTCGCTTGCCACTTTCCTTTTTCTAAACATGTAAAGACAATCAGTTTGAGATTTAATATGCTACTGGAGAGAAAAAAAACAATTCAAATGGCTTTGATCCTATACGGAGCAGATAACCAACTAATCAAGATAATAGTATTTTTTCGATGTACAAGTAAGTAGCTATAATATAATCAACGAAAATAAATCAGCCAAAGAATGTGAAACTCACAGTCATCCAATTACAACGCAGTGCCACATCCCTTACAGTTTTATTCGTCAACTGCTTCGCAATCTTAGCATATCGCATAATGTTCGAGTCGGATGCATATCTGCAGAGTTTATATCGACTTATCCTATTAAATTAAATATGCATTCTTCATATATATGACAAAAAAACATGTGTGGAGCAAACACCCATTTATGACTAGTGTTGTAATGAGTGATCATAAAAAAATTTGAAACTGTGAGTCAATGTATGGTTTCTTCCAACAACTACAGTTCAAATGTCAGAAATCAGAATTCCTTATTTTAACTCTCTGCTTGGTTTTGAATAAAAAATGTATTGAGGTTGAGACTTCTAAGACGTTATCCTAATGAATAATGATCCGAGTTTAATCAAATATATCAATGATATTGCATTGTAGTTAACAAGGTAATACAAAACTGATATATTATCTTAAGCATCACTATAATATAAATTTAGCACCGAGTTGATGTAACCTGGTTGAGACCCAATCTTTATTTGTCATGTCATGTAGTTTAATTTATACAACTAAAAATCTGCAAACTTTTATATCTCTAGAAAGAAATGGTATGCAAATGCAACAGTCACATTATTTCACTACTCGAGGAACACCATACAAAAATCTCAATCCAGCATGTGTATTTTGCAAGTAACGTTTCTAACTAGCATCCATTATAAATACAAAACGTATTAATATCAACGGGATTATGAAGTAAAGGTTACAATATTCTTCTACAACCGATCAACTGAATAAGCTCAAACAGATAAACTAAACTTTTTCATGTATGAATTTGGCATATTCCCATCATACCATTTTGATAATTGCAAATCCATTATTCTTATATTTCTAGTCAAAGTCTTGAGCATCAAAGTTCAAATTCTCTACAGAGAATCTTAATGCCCCACTAAAAGAAACCCAGAACCACCAACCCTTTTCTACTATTCTCCAATAGCTAGACCTAAATACCAATTCACTCAAAACCTTTTTCTCACACACCACTGCTCTAAAGCAACAAATCCATACACAAAACCAGTAACCATAGAGCTATTATCCAAAAACATACATCTAAACCAAAAAATTAAAAACTATAGCATTTGCTCCTAAACAGAAACCAAAACCAAATACAATCAAAACCCAATCATCTGAAAGCACAAACACAAACACAATCACAAACAAAACAAAAACATGTTAATAGTGAATCCATACATAACAAAAACCCAAATTCTAACATAGAGAAAGAGACGGAGACTGACTTGACAAGCAAATCGTCCAAAGTAGACTGTTCCTCGGAGGTCCACTCCACCGATATCCCAGGATTGTGCTTCAGGGCCGACAGCGTCTCCGGCGGCGCCACCGCGGAGGAACTGTCCCCGTTGTTGGAGGGATTCACAGAAACGCCATTGGAGCCAGCAATTTTCTTCTGCTGACTCGAAGAAGAGCCATCCTTGTTCTGATTAGCACCCGCCGCCATTGAAATCAATAATCACTCACTGCCCTTTTCAATTTTTTCCCAGAAAATCAAAACCCAGAAGAGAAAAATTCTTGATTTTTTGGAATTCAAAGAGAAAATTGGAAGTTCATGCACATTGTTGCGGCGGAGGAGGGCTCGCTGCGGCTCCTAATTTTGTTCTTTTTCTCGGCGATAAAAAAATGAACTTTCAATCAATAGCTCCGTGTGGGTTTTTTTGTTTCAAGGAAAGTGGAATCTTTCTGGTAATAAACCTTTTTTTATTTTGTTCCATTTTCGTAAATTGGAAGGAAAAAAAGGTGTCGCTTATGCACGTGGCAATGTTTTATTGGTGTATTGTGTTTATATAATTATTTTATTATCGATATATTGTTAACGTGTAAATTACTGGATTTTTTTTTGAGTAAATAATGAATAAATTGTAAGAGTAATAACGAGACAACAGAAGTGGCTGACGACCAACTGGCTTTTGGCAGTATTTATATTTTCTAATTTATTTACGGGTTCTCTTGTCTTTATTATATTGCGAATTTTATTTTAAAATTTAAAATTTTATTGTTTATTCTCATGCACTTGCATGTTTTTACTTCGCCGTTCACAGAGTGTGTTAGATTTTAATTGTAAGAGAATAATTTGTTACTGATAAATTGGTAAATAAAAACAAATTTTATTCCAAGATACTTTTTATTAAAATTTGAAATTTACATCTGAATAAATGTATTGCATATAGCTTTAATAGATAGTAATTTGAGTTTTCTTAAAGATACTTTTGGTTTTTTATATCTATATGATTAGAAGTTGGTTGGTTGAATATGAACTTTGTTAAACAACTGCTAAGGATAAGAGTGTAAGAAATAATACATATTGAGATAAAAAAATCATCCTATTAGTGTTCTGATTTTAAAAAATGAATTTGAAGTGAGATGATAAAATAAATAAATAAAATGTTAGATGTACTTATATGAAAAACGTGTTTGATTAGGTGTATATAATTGTAATTATTTAAAATATTTATTATATTTTTATATAATAGGTTCATATTTTGAGTGTGTCAAGTCGTCCGGCGGAAATAACTTTCTGAATGGAGTAAAAGAATTTGGGATCGTCTATCTCTTCTTTAAAGATTGAGATGAGTCGATATCGGCCGATGGTGTGAAAAGACTTCTTGATGCCGAATTCCAAAAACCAGCAAGAGGGACCCAGTTCTCGAGTAAAGCGAGAGGTGTATATAATAATTTATTTTAATGTTTGTGCGACTGCTATATTTTAGAACACTAACTATAGTATAATGTCCAAATATTGTACGTCCCTATTTAACGTTTTAACTCGCGTGAGAAACCAAAATCTCTTCATAAATAATATGATGCTCAACAGTTAGAGTGTCCTCTTAAAGAAACATTTTATTCTTTTAATTTTAATACTCGAAGGATAAATTTTGAAATCTAATATATGTATAATCATGTTCGGCTTAAAAACATTTAGTCTTTAGTTTACAACATTAACATCATAAAGATGACCAACACATCTTGTGTCAAGCAGAAGAACCTCATTTAACATACATGAAATATTGAGTTTGAATCTTAGTACAAACAGTTTGAGCAAGATTTCTCCAAAAATGATAACTTTAACATTCTTCCGAAGGTTGTACACCTCGTATCTTGATGGCAAACTTCGTATAATCCGAGGTACACGAACTGGGAGAGTCAAAACCACACAAAACCGGAGCATACCCATAAGCATAGCCTACATGAACCCCACATTTTCGGCATAGGAGCTTGGTTTTGGGACTGTAACATCCCCAGGAAATGGGAAAGCAATACTTTACCTCGTCAAGCTGTGTGAATCGGCTAAGGTCGACAGAGATGAAGGAGATGTAACCTCTTTTCATGGATCTCCGGTACTCGGAGTTTATGCCGGAAGTGACCCTATTGGTTGATGTCAAGTTCAGAGGGTATCTACAAGACCCGCAGCTGCACAAAGGGAAAGAATAGTTAGTGTTCAAATTATGTGGGTCATACATTAGTTGGTCGGATTGAAGATTTTTACAACATTGTTTATAGCATGTACGTGCAACATCTAGAGTTATGGATGACACTCTCATAATGTGAGAATCTCATGCACTGAATCGACCTGTACTATCTTTTAACCTTGATTAAGAGCAATTATAATCTAAAAAATTATTTTATTACATAATTTAAATATCGTTTTTAGTCATACTACAATTAAAATATTGTCGTTATCCTCGGTTCACTCTCGTGGAAATTTCTTTTTATCGTTAATAAACAAGAAAACACTCAATTAAGTCATATTTCGTTCTTAATATTTTTAATAAAAATAGAGTAAAAACAATAACAACAAATATTATCATTTTCTCTGACCAATAGCAAATATGCAAATGATATAATAAGATTAAATACAAAAATGTGTGGGATTTTTAAATTTAAAATAACTGCAGGGCAAAAACTGCAAATTAGCATTTGAATGGAATTTGAAAATAAAAAAATATAATCTTGAATTAATGATCAAAATCACCAACCAAACAAGCAAAAGTCAACTCAATCAGATCGAAACCACAAAATTATAATAAATAACAAGCTCCATCTCCTCCATAGCCTACTGATGAAGATTGTGTTGACCCATTTTCTCAAATTTCATATAAATTTGTTAAAAACCAAATATCGATATTGAGAAGAGGAGTCACCTGTAAGATACGTCGGCTTGGGACATCCTCTGTTCATCTGATCAATAGAGCTCAATTTGTGTTCTTCATTTTTCTGATTGATCTGAAAAAAATAGAAATAAAAATGGATGAATCAGTTGTTGCTGAGTTTCCAAGGCACGAGAGGGAGGTGTTTGGGTTTTCAGTTTCTCTCTTTTTGACTTTACTTGGTTTCGATTACAAAATATATAATAAGTTATGTGTATTTTGTCTGAAAATTAATGTGGAGTAATTAAGTGTTTATGAAAAATACTACTATTTAATTATTATTTTTCCTTTGTTATTTCCGAATAATTTAATGCACTAGCTTGGTAACATGTTACGTGTTTCCAACTGTTTCGACCAATTAATGGAATTAAACTCTCATTTATATTACCAAAAAAAGTCCCATTTACATTGAATTGGTTAGAAGTAATTGAATTTAAACCCCCAACAATCTATAATATATTTTTTTTCAAAAAATAATCAACAAAATATATTTATGGTGTAAACAAGTTGAGTTTTTGATGAATCGCTCGAGCTCGATTAGTTAACGTTATAATCAACAAAATTTACCTTTACCTATACTTAATATATAGTTCAATGGGAATCGGTCAAAGTTAAATATAATTATTTGTCATTATCCTTTTAATTAACTTACATATTTTATCAAATATAAATTTTGTTTTAATGAATATTTATAGTGAAAATTCAACATACAAAGTATCCGATCTAACGCTAACTTTATCGTACAAACTCGTCCGATCTAACGCTAACTTTATCGTACAAACTCGTTCGAGTCAGAGATAAGCTCGAATCAAAACTTTTTTCACGAACAAAACCATGACAAATTGAAAACTGAAGCTCAATTCGGTTGAATTAACGGACATACCTCATATTTTATAATCACTTTACCCTTAATTAAATCCTAATTAAATCCATAGTCAATCCACAAATACAAGAAATTTCAACAAAAGATACACTCCTTTTCTATTTTCATGTCTGATCAGAAGCAAACATAAGATTGAATTGATACGATCAGCATTCATATAATACTCATAAGTCTGAAGAAAATATGATTCAAAATCCACATAATATCTGATTCAAGAGATGAGCAAAAGTTTTGAACTAAGAAACAATTCCACAATGATCAATCCAACACTAAACTCAAAAACATTTCTCTACCGGAACCACGGCCACATTGTTCCTGCGAATTAGATTTCATCTCCGATCACTTCTCAGATGAGTTGGGTCCCCTCTTCTTCCCGAAGCCAACCACTGCAAACCAAGAAAAGATCAGTTTATTAACAATTGCGGTTCCCAGCCGGTTACTACTTCTATTGAAAATAGTCTACATTTATTCTGCATCAAACGATCAGTAAAGCAAACATTTTATCAGGTATCTCAACAATTTAGTTGAACCAAAGTGTGTTAAAAGATTCAACACCGTAGAACATTTGCTATACAAAAGCAGGCATGGTAAATTTGACCTTCATCTAAAATCCACGAATAATAAGCAATGGCAATGAACTAAATAGTAGACATTTACCAAATTACAATTCAACATCAGCTTCATTTCCTACTACAATTTGTTTCTTTCTAAATGAATCTAAATTATCTACAACAGTGTCAAATTAATCTTACTAGAAACTAATCAATTTCTCTCCAGGAAAATTTTCTGTACTGAACCAATTGGAGTTTTAATATAACAGCTACTGATTGTTCACAGCATAAAACATACAATACAGAGGTATGAATATAATACAAAATCAATAGGTTTAGACAAATGTGAAAAAATGCAAAATTTACCGGAACTTAATTGTAGACATGTGTTGTGTACAACACAAACCGATGAATCACATATCACCATCAGCTTCAATTATAGAAATTTGGACAAAGCCAACTGCTACTATTAGACTATATAAAGTTTGCTTTTTTTAAATGAACCCAAATTACCCACAACAGTCCTAATTCAACTCCTACTAGAAACCAATCAATTTCTCCCAGGAAAAATTTCTCTACTTAACCAAATGGAGTTTAAAATAAGAGCAACAGATTGTTCGCAGCATACAATGTACAACGCAGAGGTATGAATATAATACAAAAGCAATATGTTTACACGAATCTGAAAAAATGTGAAATCTACTGGAAATTAATAGTCAAACCATCAATGAATCACAAATCATCATCAGATCCACTTATAAAAATTTTCCAAAGCCAACTGCTACCAACTAAAGTTTGCTTCTCCTTAAATGAACCCAAATTACACAACGGTGTCAATCAAACACCTACTAGAAACCAATCAATTTCTTCCAGGAAAATTTTCTCTACTAAACAGATGTATAAATAAAATACAAAACCAAATGATTTACTCAAATGTGAAAAGAGGCGAAATTTACCAGCAGTGACGAAGCGACGATTGTATTGCATGCGCTTGTGGGCGCGGCCACGTGGCTTCTTCTTCTTGTCCTGCTTCGCGACCTTTGGGGTTTGGCCTCTCACCTTTCCGGCACGAGCCAGCGATCCATGAACCTTACCTGCAAATCAAAACCGTTGAATCTGAATCAATTTCCATAAAAAATTAATACAAAAATGAAGATCAGAGCATGGATCGAATGAGAATACCCATGATTAGCTTCGGAGATTTGAGTCTCTAGAGGCTTGATTTCGGCTCTGCGCTCTTCAGGTCACGGCTATGGCAGCTCTGGAGAGAGAGAGGTTGAAGAAGACGGAGCTAGGGTTTTGGAATGAGAAATTATATGCAAGATCAATAAGACCGAATCGGATTGGGCCGTAAACGGGCCGTACTGGACTAATTGGCCCAAATAGAGCTAACCCTAGCAACTTATACCATTGTCTAGAGACCCGCTCCGACCCATTTCAGAGCGGACCGGATAACAATGGCTTTCACCAAGGCCGGATCATCCCGACCCCAGACTTTAACACCGCACCGAGTATCTCTGACCACCATCCCAAGCCCCAATTTCTATAGTTAAAGCATTTTGTCTTGAGCATCGGGTAACGTAGTGGTCTTCAGGGCCGGCCCAACGAATTTTGAGACCTAAAGCAAAAATTGTTAATAAAATTTTTTGCTCCAAAATTTAATATT
>JAYMTP010000191.1:0-41943 GCA_036897365.1 Geranium brycei
TTATTCTGTGCTCATCCAAGTGTCTGTCCAAAGGTCACAGACATTGTGACAGACATTGTGCCTAATCGGAATTTCATGCTTTATACCTCTTGGTCGCCGAGGCGTGAAAGAATTTGGTATTGCGATCCCCGACCTGTAACCACAGTGTCTTCGCCCGTTGCTTCCACAAAATCTCCCGTCGAATCAGCGCCTCCAAATGTTCCGATTTGGCCCTCTCATGCACCTCCAAATCCAGTTACAGCCGACCCCGATGCGACTCCCTGGCCACCTGATATAGCTCCCTAATTTGCTTAGACAAATCATCCATCAAACCCTTCCCCCAGGCCTGGAGTCTCCGTCCCATCATCTCCAACCTCATAGCGAGAGTCCTGCCCCGGCTACCCTCCCACGCCACCTTCACCACCTCCCGACACTCCACATCCCTAAGCCACATATTTTCAAACCGGAACGGCTTCCTCCTACAAGTTCGGATATAGACATTTAACTGGTCCAAGGTGGAAGGTCCCACATTCATCAACACCGCATCTCTGAACCGATCCAGCCACTCCGCAGATACCAGGGCCCTATCCAGCCTCGTTTCAACCCAATTCCGGCCTCCCCTCCCCCGTTCCCAAGTGAAACCACGTCCCCTCAGGTCCATGTCAATCAGCCCGCAGTCCTCCACTGCCTCCACAAATCCCCAAATGAGTGCCTCCGGATACGCCGTCCCTCCTTGCACCTCCTCCCTGCTCATAATATTATTCAGATCCCCCACCACACATCACGGAAGCGAGCTCTCTCCCACCAGACGCCTCAGTAGGGCCCACGTGAGCTGTCTCCTCCCCCGGTCCGGTTCCCCATCTAATCTCGTCACCCGAAATCCGACTATACCTCCCATCACCACCTTCACATCTATGAAATCTACCCCCGATGTCAAAACCTCCACCTCACCCCTCACCTTCCACAACATAGCCACCCCTCCCCTACGCCCCCTAGCCTCCACTGCACAATAACCCCCAAAACCCAACCTCCTACCCACATACGCAACCCTGTCCTCCCCACACATGGTCTCTGACAAAAACAATAACATGGGCCTCTTTTGAGCTACCAACTTGATTAGGAACTGTAAAGCCCGGGGTTCCCAAGCCCCCGGCAGTTCCAGGCGATAATACTCATCCCTCCCTGCGGAGTCCCAATTCAGACTCCGCCTCATCATCAACATTATGGGGTGCCATCCCTTCGACCATTCCATCCACTCCCCTTCCCTCGCCACTATCCACTCGGCGCCTCTTCGTCCTTTGTCCAGCGGCACCCCGACCCGCACCCGCAGGTACGACCTCCACGCACCCTTGAAATTGGACGGATCAGCTCCTAAATCATCCCTAATTGCAGTCGCAACCCGCCTCACCACTCCCGTCGTCTTCAGCGTGTCGGGGAGATCATGTATCTGAACCCAAAGAGGAACAGACCGGAATTGCACCCCCGCCGGCGTGCCTCCCGACGACAACTTCTCCAACAGGAGCTGGTCCCTTTTGAAAGACCAGGGACTCCCATTAAGGACCTTCCCCACATCCCCATCAACATAGAATTGGAACAAATAGAGATTGGAACCCACCTCCTGAATGCAAACCCCTTCCTTGGGCCTCCACAGCTTCGCCATCATGAGCTTCATTGAAAAAAAATCCACCGCCCTCTTAGTTAAGAATTTCCCCACCAAACACCTTACCACCGTCAGGTCCCCTTCCTCTTCCGCCGTCACCTGAATCCCTTCCGTCTCCTCCTCCGTAAGATTAATATTCGCCCACTGCTTCTGAATTGCCTCCATGTCTCCTCGAAAATCTCCGCTCATACTTTCTTCTTGCAAAAACCCTAACCCTGCACTCAAGATTGCCCAACCACACAAAACCCTTCTCCTTCCCACACCCTCGACAACCCATACCTCCCGACCACACCGCAGCCCTCGACCCCTCACCTCCACGATCCCACCACACACCGCCGCTAATCTCCACTCCCCCCCAACAAACCACTCACCGAAAGCCTCGGTACACACGCCATAGAGGCGAGACATTTTTAGCAGAAATAAAAAAATTGTTATAATTCTATTATTTAAATGAATCAAATCAAACTAATTTATTTTTAATTAATATGAAGATTGAAACTAACAGATTCATACTTATTGGTTTAAAAAATATTCATACTTATTGTTTGGGAAAAAGCAGTTGTTTAGAATTTGTTCAGTTGAATCAATACTTTCCTCTTGGTCTCAACTGAACTCTTACTTTATATTCTTCTTTGTAATTCTAATTTTGCGATATCAATTGTAATGAAACTCATGCACCAACAAACTGTTTGAAAAGAAATCTAACTAAAATGCTCACAATTTCCTGCTACACTTTTTCAACTTCTCTTTGGTGCGTGAAATATTGAAAAGCAAGAATAAAGTCATGTCATAAAACCTTAAAATGGTGGTGAAGCTGATGGCCTCGGACAAGCAGTTGTGGTATCATCTGCACTAAATCTAATATGGTTAACGTTATTGGGTGATTTACTTTACTACACCTGGTTTCATTGATATCCTGTCTTCTCTCTTTCTTGTTTGACTAACCCCAAACCAGTTTCATCGCCAAATACATTAATGCACAAATGTCAAAATTCATTTCTGTTAACATACTTGAGTAAACAGAGCCCTCAGCATGCCCTTAATGCTCTTCTATTTATTCACACAATTTCCTGCTTTTCTTTTCTCAAATCCACCTGCATTTAAACATATTTCTGCATTTACATATTCCATAACCAAGTACACAATACCAAAATAATCCATTGCTTTAAAATCTATTGGAAACAATTCCTGAATCATGATTTCACAAGTCTACAACTATTATCTTACACTGCCCTTTCAAAATCAAAGAGCTTCAGACTTCACTGATCTGGACCCTCTACAGCTACTATTCTAAGGTCTGATCAGATATCAAATATCATGTCTACTCTTTGGAACAAAAAACGGCATGGTGATGAACCAGGCCGACTCCATAATACCAAAATTTGTCTATGGGATGGACCGAACATGGCTTCAAAATGTGATTCGGCCACCATTCTTAGCAGTGACAGATGCAAACGCAGCAACCCATTCTTGTTTAGTAGATTCAGAAACTTTTGTGTCACCAGCAAAGGGAGTCCAAACTTCATTGGCAGAATCTGTCAGAGCCCACTTGATCTTCTCAGGCACTTTGTGAAAATCAAAGTTCAAAGGAGCGATCTTCACCTTTTTGCTAGATCTCTTTTGTTTTTGGCTCCCAGGAGTCTCTGAAGGCTGAAACCAAGTAAATTGCATGTTATAAGACACCTTTACAAGCATATATTTCCTGTCAAACCAGCATCTATAACAAAGATCTATTTCACACGCACCGTTGCATCAGATTCAGAGTTCTCTGATAGTTTCTTTTTCCGTACACTTCCTGTTTCGAGAAAGAACATCACTTCTATCTTCGATCTGAATCGGCGGCCTGAGGCTGGATCAAAGTAATACTGCATTGACCAGAGAAATTTAGATGATCTGTACTATCTAAATCTTTTGCACAAAGAGGTAATTATCTCATTTCCCAGAAAAAGATAATTATCACATTTCCTTTATTGTACCGCCTGAGTAAAGTCTTGAAACATCAAATTGTCCAAATAAAGGGAAAAGTTTTAATTAATATTAAATGTTTATGTGCCAAGAAGCAAATTCCGCAGATTTATAGCATGAACAATCCAAATAGTATCTACTTGTTCTGTCTTCCTTCAGATGTACGACTGGCAAGTCCAAATCAAAATCACTAATAGTAAATCTCATAACAGTTTGCTAATGCCCAATACTATAAATAAAATACTCGTAATCCTAATTATGAGAAGAATCCAAATAACTATGATTAAATGAGAGAATCAACCCAAATCAACTACTGTTACTGAAGCAACTAGGCCATGAATCCTTGCCTTTCAGGTCCTTACCCTGAGAAGATAGAGAAAATCTCATTCAACACAACTATTTATTTAATTACTCACTGTTAAAGAATACTTTGATTTAGGTACTTGATCAGCGGATTAATAGATGGATACATCAAGCTTTTTCTTAATGATTATGGATATAAAATCTGACATATGTACTAATATTTTGAAACTTATGGCAGCTAAAAATTCATGTTATATTACACTCCTGTCATATGTCAGGAAAAAATAATCAAAGTTATAACAATGAATCAAACTATGTCAAGGGCATGATGACCTGATGGATAAAACATGTCATCAAAGACTTGGGTTTAAATGGGTTGTCACTTCCTCAATCTACTAGTAACCTTTATCGCAGCCCACAATAGAGAAGAAACCTTTTCCGGGTTTCACTTTATTGGACATGCACCCACTCAAGTGTAGAAGAAAAAGGATCTAAAGAAGTAAACTAGAAGGGGTTGTAATCATAAAAATGGCAAGAGAAGCAATAATACATATGCAGACACACAAGTACATAGATGGTCCACTACCACTAGTTGAAGGAAATAATTTCCCTCTAATGCCCCAGATGCTCATCTCTAGCATATTTAACCCTCCATTTCAAAATTCCCGGAACAGAGAATTTGGTGATCATCTATTAGATAAATATGTTTTCTTCTTCCCACCAGTTCCTTACAAATTAGAATGCGGATTAAGTTTCATAAAAGATATCTTCACGAAAAAGCAGATCCTAAAAATTTAGTCACACATGAAGTACGAAAAAATTCTGCATAGAAACCATGAGGCGGCCATCACCAAATGTGGAATCTTCTTTTATGTTTATACGGAATCCTTGTTTTCCCCCCTCTTATTTGGTATGTTAATGCATATCATTATATCCAATTAAATGCTTTGTTCCTCCCTCTTATCTTTTCCCTTTGTAGTTATAAGTAACCACAACTCTAAGCTCTTAAAAAAGATACTTCGACATAAATGAGGTTACCAAAAAAAATTTGTGTTCCTGTCACCATTGCAAACTGTAAATACTAGCTAGTGTCCTGTTAGTGAAAACTTTTTGAAATTAGGAAGCAAGATTGAGTTTTATGTGCTGTGAAGAAAAGAAATAAATGATGACGTAGGAATAGGATTGAGCAGAATCTAGGTTTGAAATTATGAACCCCAGTTACAATAAAGATTTGTATTAGTTACATACACATAGATTTACCCATAAAAATCTTTCATATGATTCAAACAAAAACAGAACTTTTAGGTATTGTTATTAATTGTTATAGGAATTGGTATGTTGACTGGCGCGTGTACCCACTAAGATTTGAACATCCACCCTTTTATACAAGGAAAACACAGTGGGATTGAATTGGTATGTTCTATTCAAATAGCAACGATTTATTTCAAAATTTTACCATTACATACTATTTTTCTTTTACTATTGCATTATATATTTACTTGTGAATATCTAATAATTGAATGGTTCATCTTAATAGCCAAACCCACCAAAAGAGATGGATACTGCTATTTAAATTACAGGTGATGAGCCAAAATAGCCTGAAATATACTTCCATCTCCATGAGTACAAAATGTTGAGTAAGAAAGTGAATGTATTGAAATTTGAAACAAGAGAGAAGCAGTAATGACCTTATCAACAGATCCAGCTGTTGCACCCGAGGTTCGCATCCTATCCTCCACAATCCAGTTCGACGGCAACCAGTCTGGCCTCTCCGTCGACGGAACCGGCGCTCTTTTTCTCCGAGGCCCCGGCGACGGAGCGTGACTCGAACTCTCGAACGCTGCTGAAGCTGTCGCGACGCCATTATCAGAGAATCGGGCCCTATGCAACGACTCAGCTCGGTGATTTGAGGCCCCTCCGCGTTTTAGGGTTTCTCCAGATTGGGGAAGATGGTCACTGGAAGCTCCATTTCTGGCGAGGTTGGGTTTTGGCGATTTCAGGTTCTGAGAATTTGTGTGTGACATTGTCCGAGTATTCTATTCTACTTTGACACGAGTCTTTTACTTTTAATTTCATAGCATTATATTAATTTGAACTTGGACAGAAAACAAATTAAAACCAGGTACAGATCCGACTGTTAAATTCTGGCAACGTGATGGGCCTCAAAAAATCGGCCCAATAGTCTCCACGTTCACTAAACCCTCAACCATCCTACGTAGACCATAGCGTGAGAGTCGGTTCTCTTCTCTACAAGACGGAATTGAGAACTGCATCGACACCGTTGTTAGTCAGCAATTTCAGATCAGTCAGTTTACGGTTGGGATCGCACCCCACCATACCACACAATCACGTTCGTTAAGAAAATTATTTCCTACACTTTTTCATAACAATTTATCACAATCAACTAAAACTTGATTATTTACAAATTAATATAAAAATTTTAAATTACTCTTATACAATTCAAATTTTAATAGTACTTCTGATACGCAAATTTTCATATTTTTAAATAATACAAAAGCAAGATAATATTTTTTTATTTTAGTAAATTATTATGCATGAATTATTGTTATGGATAAATAAGTCAATGTTTTAACGAGTCGCTCGAACTATAGCTACGTTAAAAAATTTGATGTATGCTAGCTGTAATTTAACTTGAGACGAGTTTGAGCGTAATGTTGGGTCATTGGTTAAACGAGTCCAGCTTGAATTCCCCCCCCCCCCCCCCCCAAAAAAAAAAACTATGTTCTAATATCTACCCGTCAAATTAGGAATATTGAATTATGGTCGAGTTTTGGCATATGCATGACGGGTTATGGTTGCTCCAACATGACTTGACTTGACGGGTTGTTAAATCCCACGTGTCTAAGAAATATCTCTATTCTAACATGTTTATATCGAGATATTGAATTCTTGTCTATTAACGAAAAATGAGAGTAATTGTCCTTTGTAAATATTATAATTTATTAGGGAGATTCATATATTTTATTTTCTTTCTCATACACGATATTACTGATGAAAATTATTCTCAATTTTTGTCAATACTATCAAGTTCGGGTCATCCCTAGCATGATGGCACTGACCACTGTTCTAAAAAAACGCTAATTGCTAGTCTAGCATGTAAGGTCTTTAAGGATGATTTGAAGAAATTTGACCGGTAAAGAAATAATCGAGAAATAATCAGACTGGTCGAAGATTTTTACAACACTGATAGTGACCCATTTTCCCTATTTCCTCGTTAATGCAGCGGCTTTCCGTTTTGGCTCCACGACGTCCCGGGCATAGTCTATCGTTCCGACAATGAACCATTTAAGGTAAAATTCGAACACACATTGTCCGAAAATTTTCATTGTTTTAAAGTAAAAGACTAATAATCGGTTCGGTTTCATTTCAGATTCATATGAAAAACTTCACAACATACATAGTCAACTTGATGAAGTCAGAGACGCTCTTTGCTTCGCAAGGTGGTCCCATCATTTTGTCGCAGGTGAGAACTTGATTTACAGCACGTGCTCTTTTTTCTGTTTGCTGATTTTAATGATCTGGTCGTACGATGATTTTCGTGAAGATTGAGAATGAGTACCAGAATGTGGAACGGGCTTTTCACGAGAAAGGGCCGCCTTACGTTAAGTGGGCCGCTGAAATGGCCGTGGGCCTCGATACTGGCGTTCCGTGGGCCATGTGCAAGCAAGATGATGCTCCCGACCCTGTGGTGAGTTTTGTTGAAACTTGATCGACTCGAAAGCTTAAGCTGATAGATGAAGTTCTTAAGAACTACGATAATGTGTTAGTGTTTGACTCTGACCCAAATCGAAACTTCAAGTTTCCTAAGTCTCGAATATAGCCTTATATTCAAAACTTTGTTTGGTCAGCGAGTCAACATTTGAAATTGGGTGATTGAAATTAGGGTGGAGTTGGGCTGTCGAAAAGTAACTGAACCAAACCAACTCAAAAAATAACTAAAGGAAATAGGACCAGCTTGATTCGTTTCAAAATCGATCGGTTTAGTTTCGGTTAGTATAATTGGAACTGATAAAAAATCGAGCCAACCCAAAAACCGGTCGATTTAGACAATGTGGCTCATTGTAAGTCATCGATCCTCATTAATTGGACCAACAAAAAAAATAGTAAATTAATAAGTCAAAATCGACCCAAAATATGAAAATTTCATGAAAATCGATTCCAATAAAATCCTACCGAAAACCTATATGTATAGGATTTAAGGGGTCGGTGGTTCCAAAATTGGGATTCATTTTTTATAATGATAAGCCACAACGGTCTAAAATGTAAAAATTTCATGAAATTTAGTTCATAACAAACCAAACCGAACACAAATATATCAAATTAAGTGGCTTGATATTGCCCTATTTTTATATTATAAGTAGTGTTGAGTGTAAATCTCAATATATTTAAACAGGTAATAAAAGTAAGTCATTTTTATCAGGTTTAGGTCTAATAAAAAAATACTTATATAAAGTCGTGACAAGATATGAATCTTAATACACATGTATATTATGTACTCACATAATTCAATAAACATTTTGAGACATTCACCCGTCAATTTTAGCTGTCTGATTAGATCGAGTTTACAAAATATACATAGATCTTGTTTGTTCATTATTTTTTTCAGAGCCTGACTTGTAGAGAATTTTCTCATCTGCAGATAAATGCATGCAATGGGATGAGATGTGGAGAGACATTTAAAGGACCAAACTCTCCCAACAAACCCTTCATATGGACTGAGGATTGGACATCTCAGTAAGTACACATACACATGAACTTGTACTAATTTGTGCTGCACATTATTCTTAACAACTTTTATATCTGCGATTATTATTGATAAAAAAAGTAATCATTTTCTTTCTTCGAAGGTACCAAGTCTATGGCAATTCGCCGTATATTAGATCCGCTGAGGACATAGCGTTTCACGTCGCGCTCTTTCTTGCGAAAAAGGGAAGCTTCGTGAATTACTATATGGTATGTTTTGAATGTCGCGTTCCTATCTCCACACATGCAGTTATTGTTCGATAAGAATACATTAAAATTCGTGCATGCATTGATTTTTAATTTGATGTGTGACGAACGATTTGGTGTTTGTGTATAGTATCACGGCGGAACCAATTTTGGGAGAACATCTTCGGCGTATGTTGTAACGAGTTATTACGATCAAGCCCCTCTCGACGAATATGGTGCGTACTCTGCCTAAAATTACTCCCTTAAATTTTTTAGACATTTTTTCTGTAAATTTTATTGAAGCGGGTTAAATATATATATCGGGTCATGCTACACACACTGAATATGATGAATTTCGGTCTATGATGAATATATATAGTGAAATTATTCGGGTTGTAACATGTAGGTATGATTTGGCTGCCGAAATGGGGGCATTTAAGGGAGCTTCATGCCGCAGCAAAGCTATGCGAAAAAACTCTCCTATCCGGAGACCAAACTGTTCTTCAAGTCGGCCCGAATCAACAAGTAAGAGCTTTTTTAAATAAATAAACGAAACTTCAGTGCACGAGTCTCTCACCATTGTAGTCACTAAATTCAGTGTCATGTCACGTGTGATGTGACATTGACCTTTTTCTATTGCATATAGACTTACTGTTTTTATTATTTGTTTTGTAGGGATACATTTTTTGGAGAAATTCAGGAGATTGCGCGGCCTTTCTCGTGAACAACGACAGTAGAAACGACGCCACAGTGCAGTTTCAGGATGTGTCATACGTACTTCCTCGGAAGTCTATCAGTATACTGCCCGATTGCAGGACCGTAGCGTTTAACACCGCAAAGGTAGGCATGTTTCTTTGAATGATATATTTTTCTTGATTTCCTCTTGTTTATGGATTCGCAAGAGTGTTTGAGAATCAAATATTTCGTTTCGAGCAGGTGGGATATCAGTCCAGTACGAGAGAGAGGGTCGCGGAGTATAACTTGGCGAAAGAGCAAACGTGGACCGAGTTCAAAGAAAACGTTGTAAATTTCGATGATACCTCGATTAGGGATAACTCGATTTTGGAGCATATGAATACTACAAAGGACACGTCCGATTATCTTTGGTACACTTTCAAGTAAGTGACTTCCTGTTTTCTGATTAGATGTCTTAAAGTAAATTTTTAGATAATTAGTCAATCTTGTCATCACTTGATAAACATATTATCAATTTGACCAGACATTTTTCAATCTTGTTAGGTTTGACTCTGACTCGGACACCGAGGCCACGCTAGAAGTCAACTCCCTCGCACATGTTTTGCGCGGTTATGTCAACGGCGAGCTTATAGGTATAATCTTCTCTTTTTTTGTACCAGCAATTGAGTGTGTCAAGTATTGAACTGGATCGATCTTTAACCTCATTTTTTCATTTATTATTTTTTTCTTTCAGGATCCTCGCACGGAGGGTTTCGATTGCCAGGGCCGTCTCTAAATAATACGATTTCCTTAGTTAAAGGGTGTAACAACATTTCCTTGCTAAGTGTTATGGTTGGCTTACCGGTACAATATTCAATCCCTAAGTCTATTTTTTTCCATGTTGTTCACATTGTGATCATGACAAAGAGGTAATTTTGTGTTTCTCTCCCTTTCAAAGGATTCGGGAGCACATTTAGAGAGAAGGGTCGCCGGACTTCGTAGGGTTCGGATTCGGATAAGCAACATTCTCAAAGATTTCTCAAACTATCCATGGGGATATCAGGTATATCGTGTTCTGAAAAACATTAGGCGTTAGTCTCTAACTATTCATATAGATATGATGTATATCATGTTTTAGAAAAACGTTAGGCGCTAGTCTCGGTCTGTATATGACTTCTGCAGACTAGACTAAAATTAATCAAATTAATTAGAGATTAATAGATGATTAATCATAAACTGATCAGACTAGTTGCAGATTTTTGAAACACTGAATTAACTAATCTATACATGTTATATGCGTTCCAGTAGCGTTGTCAAAAATCTTAGGCGCTGGTCGGACAGATACGTCATTTGACAATGTTAATTAAGAATTAATCAAGAACTCATCGAAATTAATTGGTAATTAATTAAACTGGTCAGAGATTTTGTTGAACACTTTCGCGTACAATCTGATCTTTTTTTTCTACCCACACCTTAATTATTATCACCCGTCAATATAAGCAGATTAAGAGGTGGATCGATTTTGATATTTCCAAGATCCTTACATAGTTTCTTGTCACTTGTATGTGGTCAAAGGTTGGTTTGCTTGGAGAACAGAAACAAGTCTACGGTGACCGAGGACTAGGTTCTGTTCAATGGAAGAGTCTCTCATTTGCACCTCAACCTCTTACATGGTACAAGGTAACATAACATGTCCACAACAACTTCAAGACTTTAATGTAACGTGTTTTTTTTGTGGCGTCCTGCAAAATATATTTAAATACTTCCCTTCCCGTGTATGTTATTTTGATATGATTGTCAGACTGTGTTCAACGCCCCCCGAGGCAATGACCCGGTTGCCCTAAACCTCGGATCCATGGGAAAGGGCGAGGCTTGGGTGAACGGGCGAAGCATCGGTCGATATTGGGTTTCGTATCGTACCACCGACGGGTCACCTTCTCAAACATGGTACGTTCTCGTTACACTTTTTAAGTCATCATTGTCATTATTTTTTTTGTGAAATTGGTTCAAATTTAGGGGTGTATATGGTTCGATTTTCTAAGTATCGGTCTTAGTTTTATTACAAACCGAGAACCACCCTGTTGTCATATTTTTCGGTTTACAAACAATCAAGATTTTCAGACATATTGCAGTTTGAACCAATCCACCTAAAACACCTCGTCTTTTTATTTATTTATTTTATCTCAATTTGAAGGGAAAATAAAGGCCTAATTTTAAAAAAATTAGGTACTAAACAATTTAAAGGTAAAATATAGGCCTAATTTGAAACTTTTGGGTACTACTCAATTTAAAGGTACAATATAAGTCTAGTTTAAAACTTTTAGGTACTATTTGCATATAAAACATAAGTTAAAAAGGTTATATAGAGCACTCATAATTAACCTACATGTGAAAAATCATCAAAAAGTGATAGGTCAATTCAAACCGGTCCGGTTATGACTTGAATCAGAACTATTATTCAAATTTTGTTTTCTAAACCATTAATCAAACCGAAACCTGTACTTTAGACTATATGAACTATACCCTTTGATTGATTCGAGCATTTGAACCAATTTAGGTCGGTTTTGATTGGTTTGACCAAACCAGAATGAGCGAACCGGTCCATACAAATTGTGCAGTGTACTTATTACAAACTTTGTGACAATTCCATAGGTACAATGTTCCGAGGTCTTTCCTTAAACATAGTGACAACTCATTGGTGTTGCTAGAAGAAGAAGGCGGATCTCCTCCGGGCATTTCCGTAGACACTGTCTCGATCTCCAAAGTTTGTTCACATGTGACAAGTTCACATCCTCCCTCGATCTTTTTGTGGGCCCCACGAAACGAGCGCGACGAGAAATACGAAAATAATCGCAGCCGGACCCCTAGGGTTCAGCTCCATTGCCCTTCGGGCCGCAGCATTTCCAAGATTCTGTTCGCCAGCTTCGGAAACCCTGCTGGAGACTGCCAGAGTTATGCGCTTGGAAGCTGTCACTCGCCCAATTCAAAAAAGATTGTCGAGAAAGTAAGTTTTCATATGCAACTAATTCCTGACATAAAGTTTGGCATTATAATAAAACTGTTTGATGATACAAGGTTGTTTACAGTTCGGTTTTGAGTCGGTTTGATTTAGTTTAACTGAATCGACAGAGTTCAATTTGGTTCAACTTTTAACAAGTCGGTTTTTTATGAACCGTGTTTCATGAAATTCTCATAATTTAGACTGTTTTGCCTTATTACCGGACTTACCCATTTTTGGTTTTATTTTCTTTGAACCAATTTTCATGAAATTCTCATACTTTAGGCCAGTCTTGACTTATTTTTTGCTGGGCCAATATTTTTAGGTCCAATTAACAAAGATCGACTAAAAATGAGTTATGTATTCAAATCAATTGGTTTTCTATTCGGTTTTTACTCGGTTCTCATCTTATAAACTAAAACCAAACCGATGGAGTTCAGTTTGGTTTTGAACTGAATCAATTTAATTCGATTACTTTTCGGGTCAGTTTAGTTATTTTTGGCAGACCTAGTTTGATTAAAATTAATTTCGGGTGTTGTAAATATTCTTAGTGATTGATTGTGGTTGGTTTTGAATTTTTAGGCTTGTTTGGGGAGGAAGAAATGTGCAATCCCAATAAGGAGTCACAGATTTGGAGAAGACCCATGTCCAGGCATAGACAAAGCTCTGCTGGTTGAAGCACAATGCTCCTGAATTTAGCAATGTCTTTTGGAATTTTTATGAGCTTTAAAGAGGTTTTTATTCTTGTACTTGTAATAATTTGATGTAAATATTCTATATATTGTATTGAGATGAAATAAGATTGATATACTTTATGGATTGTTTTAATTTATTTTTTTTGGTTTAGATTGATGACCAAATTATTAAATTTTGTTCACATAGGATTTAGTATGTATATGCTCTAGCATTTTTCTATTACTATATTATTATGTACAGTGTGTAGGCGCTAAGCGGTCGGAGAAAGTATTCTAAAACTCATTTAAAATTAATTAGAAAATAAATAAAATTAAAAAAATTAATTAAGGATTATAGAAAATTAATCAGATAAGTAAAGAAATTTTGAATATTAATAATGTACCAAAACAGTATACAAACATCAACCAACTATATATATAATTGCAACAATATATCTTTCATATATAAACTCTACAAATCTTATAATATTGTGTAAAGATATATCTTTAAAATATGAGTAATACAATACATTACTGTCATTTACACAATAATGTGAAAAGTAAAATTTGAAATTTCATGGAGCCAAAAAAATAGTGCACTTTTTTATTCATCAAAAGAACCACCTTTATAAATCTTAAAGAGATCTTTTATATATGTTTTTCCTTGATTTTAATTCTTTGGGACCCTATAGTAATTTAGAATAATATATAGTACCCCATTCCTATTCTTTTTAAGAAATTGAATATTTAATTTATAATATACATAAAATGATATTTTCTAGATAATTTCATATGTCTCTAAGCACTCATTACAATTTGAACTCATAATAATCTTTTTAAGAGACAAATTGCTATTATTAACCATTAAACAAAATATTTTAGCTAGGCGAATCTTGCAGCATCGGATTTTAATATAAGTATTTTTGTAAAAATGTGAACTAATTATACCTATTGGTTATAAACTCGATACTTTATATTTTATATTAGATACTAATATTTAATAAAAAGCTACTCCAACTTTAAATCCTAACAAGTTTTTGTATGTAATTCAAATTCAATACATTATTTGAAAAAATGATTTGAGAATCAATTATTCAACCAATACCACCACATTGCTAATAATTGATTTAATAAATATATGAGCTACATTTCTTCTATTATTTATCAAACTGACTATTTAAATTAATAGTCACATATTAATGTAAGGCCTGCATCACAAAGCAAAGACTATTATTTAATTAAATTAAATTAAACATATACTATTACTTAATTAATTAATTTATTTATTTATTAGCTGTTCCCACTCTATATATAATAAAGAGACAAGTTTGCTCAGTCACAAGATCCTTATTATGGTTTAGTGACAGAATTAGGTCAACTAATCCTCAATTTAACGTAACTCCATCTTCCTAAGATACAAACATACACACGTGTTGTTTTATTTTCGATTAAAATATTTCAAAATTATCAGAAATCAAATCCTCAAAAAAAAAAATATTGTTTTACGTTTGAAAATATATTACTTTTATTTGAATTGATCCACGAGTAGAACTATAATCATACATATTTTACTGGATTTTTTAATATACAAAATGGAATGTTAAAACAAATTATATATGAAATAAAAAAATTGTATATAAAAGTTAGCTGACACCCGATTAGTAAAATTATAATATATGGATGTATTTTGGTGCAAACTGAAATAGAAATACGAACTATCTGAATTTATTGGGAACCACTCATCTGACGAGATTATACCAGCACGAGACACGTGGCATCGACTTTCCACCACGTTCATTCCGTTTTTCTACAGTGTCTAATTTGTTTCTAACATTTCACACTCAAATTCTACCATACGTATACCGTGTTTCTACTGGGTTTACACCCGACTACACTCGTGTGTGCACCGGCCTTGGGGAAATATGTAACAAGGTCCCCAACTGTTACGAGGGTTTCCGACTATAACGAGGGGGAGGGGGAACCAGGTTAGCGAGGGTACGACCTAATTATGACAGCCTACCGATTGTCATAATCAGTCCGGACCCTCACTAACCCAGTTCTAACTACTGTTACAAGGTCCCCGACCGTAACGAGTGTGTTGGGTTCCATATGATACCCTATAAGTAAACTTTGTTGGAGGAGAGGTGTAACGAAGAAGCCGGATTCCATACTATACCTTACAAGTAAACCCTGTTAAGAAAGAGATATAACGAAGAGGTCGGGATGTGTTTCCACCAGCTCACACTCAAGTTTTACTGATTTTAACCGTTCATATTTCCGCCCCATTTGTTACATTCCTTTTAATCACGAGCAAAAATAGTTTACAATGCCTTTGCATCATAACCAAGACTTTACTTTTCTTTTTCTTCCCAACCAAACAAAACTTAAGAAGTCCACAAATTTTCCAAGGACCACATAAAGCTTTCTTATTCCTTTGAGCACTATTCCTTTGAGCACTATGTATGTCGATGCATATCTTCATCTCCTACGTCAAAGATTCTAAAGGGTCTCAATCTTAATAGCAACCCACAACACATCACAGGTCAATATTGAAAACAGAAGCCACTATTTTGTCCTCTATTGGAAATTATCACTATTCACTACCACCACTGTGGCTTCATTTTAAGCCACATACTGTTCCAATAATTGTGTGCTGTGTCTTTGGCACAATTTTTTAAATTCTTATACAAATATTAATTTACAATAAACTCCTTAAACCCTATCTCATTTTCTTGCTCATGTTCTATTCCATACTTCTCTGTCCTTAAGATTTGGCACCTACTGTTAGGTGAGCCAAAAATAATAGTGACACAAATATATATCCTACAAAATAAGTTATTATTTGAAAGCGTCCACACAATATGGATATTATTTCTAAAATGCTATGTTATACACAATGTGATAAAAAGCGTTAGACGCTATTAGAGCAAAGATGGCTTTCTGGAGATTAATCAGAAAATAAATCGAATTTGTGGACTAATCGAAAATTAATAGAGGACTTTTCGAAGAGTAGTTAGAGATTAATCAGTGACTAATTGAACAAGTCGTGAATTTTTAAAATACTGGTCATCATACATAATAAGATATTAATTATTGTTCAATCAAATAAAATTATGAAGACAAAAAATAACATCATCCAATTTTAACACTAATGTATCTTTATATTTGAATTCATTTTCACCAGTTAAGTTAAAAGAGGTTAATTTTACACACTATCATGGATGTAATTTTTTTTATAAATAATTTGCAATATATGAAGAAGAAAAACCATATAATTGAATTAGGTCATAATATAAATTTCAGTATTTGAGTTTACCAAACTTTTGGACTGTATATGTTGATCTTATCTGTGTAGATGTGTAGGCTTTAGCCAACTTTATCCTCTTTCTTGCTAGCTAGAAATAGTGAGATATTTATTTTAAGATATTCGAATATTGATCTCAAAAATAATATAATCATTTATACACAATTATTTAAAATTGAGTTATTTTTTTGTTTCAGTAATGAAATCCTTTATAGTTCAATTATTAATTATAGGTCGATAAAATTCAATGTCATGTTTTTATAAGGACAAAACTAAGCTTATTATTGATTTTTCTCTCATAAAGAAAAAGCTTATTATTGATTTTTCTTTTGTCAGGTACAAAGTTAAGTCAATTATAGAATCTAAAGATACAATGGCAAAGAATAAAAATAAGGGCAAGGACAAGTTAGAACAAATGCTACAAGAAAAAGTTCGATACATCATATTCATTTTTTTTATCAACAGATAAATTTTAATATTTTAAATGTGAGATTGTAATATTGTTTTATGTGTAAGTGAGTTGAACGTGAAACAAAAATATTATATGACTATATAAAATATGTATTAAATGACGACATATTTCTTAATATTAAATGTTAAACTCTAACCCGAAGAATTTGAGTACAAAAATAAGATTATGCTTGGATCCACGAAAATGTGTGTTTTGTTGTATTGTTTTATTTACCGAATCTGTCGATTTGATCTTGATAAGAACGTGCAAAGCTGTCGACGCCAGTCGGTTTGAGGGACTTTTCTAGGGACTATTTGGAGATTGGTCGGAAAAATAATTAGGTCAAAAAGTTAATTAAAAATTATAAAAAATTGATTGGAAATTAAATGTATGAGTAATTGGAGATCAACTAGACAAGTCATATAATTTTACAAGATTGCTTATGATATGTTGTTGTAAATTACATGCTTATGTTTTTCATATGTAACTTCTTTTTTTCTCTTTACAATTTCTTTAATACAGATTTATACATCTCAAAACAGTACTTATTGAGTTGAAACACAATATGTTGTGTTAGTATACAACAATGTCAAGTGCTCCAAAAGACCTTAAATCCACAGAACACACCTGATCTGACACACACACACCCATTACAAAATAACACAAAACACACTTTAATTATTAGTTGATTAATTAAATTGGTTAACTAATAATTTTATATTTTTGGATTCTTTTCCCTCTCTAATTATGTGTTATTAATTAATACCAAATATTTCTGCTCTGCTCAAGCCACTTTTATCACTCAAATTCTCATATTATATGCTTTTTGAGTCCTTTCCCTCTCTCCTAACAATACATAACCTACAAGTCCCAACACTTCTTCTTCAAAGTTTCAATCTTTGGTTACAAATCAAAATACCCAACTGAGATTTTGAGATTGTCGATTGTACAAAAGCCAAGAAACCCATTTCCAAAATCACTCAGTCATTGTCACTTAACACAGAAGTCAACACCACACTAATGGTAGTGGTGTCCATGTATCAATCCAAAGATCACTCACTCACTCTTGTCTCATGGTTTGGGTTGTAAGCTTTCACTTTGCAATTTTCTTCATCACTCCTCATCATTTGAGTTAGGTGTGTGTTTCTGAGTGTGTTTGTGTTGTAAAGTTTTGATCTTTACTTCAATACTCTCTCAAAGGAGCTTCCTTTTCACTGAGAATTACTTCCTTGTGGCTCTTGTTTGGGTTTTTTCAGTTGTTCGGGCAAAACCCACTTGAGCTTTAAAGCTTTTTGGGGGAAGAAGAAGAAGAACAATCCCTCAATTTTCAGGTAATTAACTTTGTTCATATCACTGAAATTTCCATGCTTTGAAGGTTTTTTTCTACTGAATTTTGGTTTCATCTTTTCTGGGTTTTGCCCTTTTTTGTTGTAATTATATTGTGATAATTGTTTGTGGGTTGGTGCTTGATTGAGTGAAAAAATTCCAACATCAAATGCAAATTTTGAATTGGTACTGTTATTAGTTAGTGTCAATTAATGATTTCTGCTGATTACTTTAATCAGTGTTTTGTTCTTTACTTGAAGTACAAATAAAGCTCAAATTGCTAATGAGTAACTGCTTATTATGAGTGACTTGAAAGTGTTTTCACTTTCTTTGATTTTTACATCACTGTGTAACAGTAAACCCACTGCTTCAGAAAATTGACATCTTAACATTTTTTGCCTTTCTCTGTTATTTAGTATCTATAGTTCTGTTTATGAATCAAGATTGATCAATGATTGTCATATAAAATGCACCTTTTTGCAATTTTCTCTTTTAACATTTATATGTCTTTTCTCAGTTATTTATCATCTGTATACTTTGGTTTATGAATTAAGATCGATCTATGAATGTTTCAGGATATGCTAATTTACCAGTGGCAGTAATGGTGATTTTGTCCCAATCCCATTTCCAATCTTGTTGATTCACCATTTTGCCTCTCAATGGTCAAAACCAGTTTCTTGCTGATGTTCTTAGTTTGCTCATCCCTTTTAGCGCCTTGTAAGTCCCTAGAACTCGAAACCAAGGCGCTCCTCGCATTGAAGGGTCGACTCAAAGATCCGTCGAGCTTTCTCAGTTCTTGGAGGGATTCGGAGTCTCCATGCCAATTCTCGGGGATCGCTTGTGATGAGGTATCGGGGAATGTCATAGTGATCTCTCTCGACAACAAGTCCCTCTCGGGTGAGATCTCGCCGTCCATATCCCGGCTCGGGAGCCTAGAAACCCTTTGGCTGCCATCGAATAAGATCTCGGGGAAGCTTCCCCGAGATCTGAGCAAATGTGTTAATTTACGAGTCTTGAACTTGTCGGATAATGGTTTTTTCGGGAGCTTGCCTGATCTCTCGGGGATCAGGAGCTTGGAGGTTCTTGATCTCTCGGGGAACTACTTCTCGGGGAAGTTCCCCGCATGGGTCGGGAATTTAACAGGACTGACTCGACTAGCCCTTGGAGACAATCGCTACGATGCTGGTGAAATCCCGACGAGCCTTGGCGATCTGAAGAACTTGACGTATCTGTATTTAGGCTCGTCGCGTCTGAGAGGGGAGTTTCCCGAATCCATCTTCGAGCTGAGGGAGTTGGAGACTCTTGACGTTTCGAAAAACGGGATGTCCGGGAAATTCCCTAAATCTATATCGAAGCTGCGAAAACTCGTCAAGATCGAGTTCTTTGGGAATCGTTTCATGGGAGAGCTCCCGCCCAAGATAGGAAGCCTTACCCTCTTACGAGAAATTGATATCTCCGCCAATAAGTTATTCGGGGAGTTACCACCCGAGATTGTGAACTTGAAGAGGCTTGTCGTTTTTCAGATATACAACAACAACTTCTCCGGAGAAATTCCTCCCGAGCTTGGAGACTTGGAAACCCTCGTCGGGTTTTCAATCTACCGGAACAGCTTCTCAGGGGAGTTTCCGGGTAGTTTCGGGCGTTTCTCCCCTCTCGAGAGCTTTGACATATCCGAGAACCGCTTCCACGGTACCTTCCCCGGGTTCTTGTGTGAAGCCAAGAAGTTACGGTTCTTGCTCGCTCTCGGAAACAAGTTCACCGGAGAGCTACCCGAGTCTTACGCCGGGTGCAAGTCTTTGGAGAGGTTAAGGATAAACAACAACGTGATGTCGGGGAAGATCTCGGACGGAGTTTGGGGGCTCCCGCTCACAGTTATCGTCGATTTTGGAGATAACCATTTCACCGGAGGGATATCTTCCGAGATAGGCACCTCGGTCGCCTTGAACCAGTTGGTTTTGCAAAACAACGAGTTTTCAGGTATCTGATTTCTTGCTGCTTTTCCGACTTTTCTATTTACCTTATTACCCTGTGGGATAATTATGTTAAGGGAAAATAATAATATTTTACTTTGCTATCTCAATTATTTTTTTTAGTATCCTAATTTGTATTTTAAAAAAAGTTGAAGTAACAAAGCGTGAAACAACTAGTAAGCATAATAAAATGTCATTTTTCCTTTTATGAAATCAAGAACATGTAAATGTACTATTGTTACTTGATAAAATGATGGAAAGCATTTGTGTCTTTTTTTTCAAGGTAAGCTCCCGCCAGAACTCGAGAAGCTGACAAACTTAGAGAGGCTTGCTTTGAGTAACAATGGCTTCTCCGGCCAGATAGTTTCTGAACTCGGGAACCTGAAGCTGTTATCGTCTCTGCATTTGGAGGGAAATTCGTTTACAGGCCAAATACCGAAAGAACTCGGGCGCTGTTGGAGGTTGGTGGACTTGAATCTTGCCAAGAACTTGTTAAACGGTGAAATCCCTGATACGTTCAAGAAACTGATCTCGTTGAACTCGTTGAATCTCTCGGGGAACCAGCTGACGGGTTCCATCCCGGGGGAATTGCAGGAATTGAAGCTGAGCTCGGTCGATTTGTCCAGAAACAAGTTGTCGGGACAAGTCCCGTTCGACCTGTTCATTATGGGAGGAAACGAAGCGTTTCTTGGTAACAAGAACCTCTGCGTCGAGGAGAACTCGGGCAGTCTGTTGAATCACTCGATGAGCGCTTGCTCGAGGAGGCATTCCCGATCTTTTGTTTCTTTCAGCGTTATAGCGGTGTCTTTGGTTTTCATGTTTGTCGGGTTATTGCTAGCGATCTATCGGAACTATAATGAAGCAAGAGTTCAGAACGACCTGGAAGATGGGAACGAGATTGACCCGAAATGGAAGATTTCCTCGTTCCATCAAGTGGATATCGATGCAGGCGAGATATGTAAACTCGGCGATCACAACTTGATAGGAGAAGGCGGGACGGGGAGAGTGTACCGCTTAGATTTGAAGAGAAACGGTTGCACGGTGGCCGTGAAGCGGTTGTGGAAAGGCGAGGGAGCGAAGGCTATGCTGGCGGAGACGGAGATTTTGTCAAAGATCAGGCACAAGAACATACTCAAGCTCTACGCGTGTTTAACGAATGGCGGGTCGAGCCTTTTGGTGCTCGAGTACATGGCGAACGGCAACCTCTTCGAAGCGCTTCACCGAGAGATCAAAGGCAGGAGGAGGCCGGAGCTGGATTGGCCTGCGAGGCGTCAGATCGCGCTAGGAGCTGCAAAGGCTGTTGCTTATCTTCACCACGACTGCTCGCCCCCGATCGTTCACAGAGACATCAAATCCACCAACATTCTGCTTGATGAGGCTTACGAGGCGAAGATTGCTGATTTTGGAGTCGCAAAGGTCGCTGGGAAGTCGGTGAAGGGATCCGATCACAGCTGTCTTGTTGGCACGCTCGGATACATCGCTCCCGGTTAGTTGAACGAATAACTTTTCTCTTACATTTAATAATAAATTTAGTTAACTTCGATGATATTGCGTTCATGATCTCTGTCTTGGGTTTTCATTATAAAGCAATACAATAGCTATAGACATGCATTTTAATGCTTATACTGAAAATTTGTGGCCTTGAGTTTGGGATTATCCTTATCTCGGGTTTTTGTTACAAGCAATAGCTATTCGCCGTTTTCTAATGCATATAATGAAAAATTGTGACGTTCGTGTTCAATTTGAATCCCCGGCCCTGAAAATTTAATTTTACTTCAGTGCTATTGAATTTGTGATTATCTGTCTCGGGTTTCATTATAAGCTATAGCTACCCGGCGTACATTTTTACGCTTATACTGAAAGTATGTGACGTTCGTGGTGAATATTAAGCAATAGCTATATTTGACGTGCATTTTAGTGCTTATACTGAAAATTTAGATGATCGCTACCCTGAAAATTTATTTAACTTCAAAGCTATTGAGTTTCCGATGATCTCTAACTCGAGTTTTTATCATAAGCAATAGCTATCGACGTGCATTTTAATGCTTATACTGAAAACTTGTGACGTTCGTGTTGAATTTGAAGCTTATTGTGTTTGTGATGATCTGTCTCGGGTTTTTACATTTTTAACTCTTATACTGAAATTTGTAATGTTCGAATTGAATTTGAAGCCTATTGAGTTTGTGATGATCTCTGTCTCGGGTTGTTACATTCTTAACGGTTATACTGAAAATGTTCGGGTTGAATTTGAAGCCTATTGAGTTTGTGATGATCTCTGTCTTGGGTTTTTACATGTTATTTTAACGCTTATGCTGAAAATTCGTGACGTTCATGTTGAACTTGAAACGTTTTCATTGTTCTTGCAGAGCTAGCGTATACGTGCAAGGTCACGGAGAAGAGCGACGTTTATAGTTTTGGGGTCGTGCTGCTAGAGTTACTCACCGGAAGGAAACCTACGGAAGACGAGTTCGGAGAAGGGAAAGATATTGTGCATTGGGTTTTAGCTCAAGCGAATGGGCGTGGAAGCGCCCTGAAAGTCCTCGACGGGAAGGTGGCATCGTCGGGCTCTGTCAGAGACGACATGTTGAAAGTCTTGAGGATTTCCTTGCTCTGCACTGCCAGGCTTCCGTCGCTCCGGCCATCCATGAGGGAGGTCGTCAAGATGATCGTTGATGCAGAGCCTTTCCGTTTAGGGATGGTAAAAATCTCCGAACCCGACATAGGCCTAGTGTCCCCGATCTGAGGGAGCTGAAGACGGAGATCACTGAATTCGTCCAGAACCCGTCATGTTGTCAAGGTTTGGAGGTGGGTGAGTTTTGTGTTCGAGAGATTTAGAGGATCGTATTTTATATTGTTGTGTTTGCTATCAGATTATTCTCGTAGAAACTCTCGATTACTCATTCAATAATAGAAAATCTTATCGAATTTTCACTTTTTGTTATATGTCGCATTAATTATGTAAATAAATGCGATAACTTACAAGTGAAATGACAAAGTCTTCGTGTAATAAGCATGCGGTCAATGTTAAATTTAAGTAAAAACTCTCACATCATTCATTCAGTGGTATAAGTCTTATCGAGTCTTAAAAGTCCTGATAAATTTTGGAATCTTTACTTTTATAACATTGCCTCATGTGGAAAACGTGACAATAAGTAAATATAGTGATGAAATTTCATGTAATAAATGTGAGATTACTATCAGATTCGAGTATTTAGAGAATCTTATCTAATCTAAATAGGTCTGATCAAAATATTTATACATAAATTCTCATTTTCTCATACAAGTCAAAGCACGCGATTTACGTGCAGCGCTTCACATTAAATCTTTTACATTAAGCCTATATGTGAAGAGCCGATAAAGTCATACATAGATTAAACGTGAAATTGTAAATTCATTTATCACTTAATACGTGTTAGTATAAACTTTTGGTTTATTTATAAATTTTCAAGTTTACGAAGAGATTTGGTCAAGAAGTTTTAACCTATGACAAAAATAATAATAATTTATGATTCCGACAGTAATGTGTAAACATGGGACTTGCTATGTTTGGTTTAAAATAAACCTTAAAAGTCAACCATCGTGTCCTTTTTACAACCTCTCACCACTCTACAATAGTAACATGTTCTTTAATTAAAATATAAATTAATCTAATCGTCAAATTTTCATATCCATAATTAAAAACATTAATTACGTTGAAAATGCGTTTATATTAGGTGATGGGATGTTGACTATTCGAGGTATATACCAAACCACTTTTCAAAACAAATTAAATAACAAAAGAAAACCAAACTCTATATATATTTAATTTCCATGTGAAAAACACTTTATCTATGATCACTTTTTGACAAAATAAATTATTTTTAGTGTTATAGAGATTTTGAATGAAAATCGAATCTTCGTATTCATAACATAATATTTAGCGTCGGCTTAATGGTTCTTAAGAGTTTAAGCAAAAGTGGTTAATAGAGTATTATTTTAGATTTTTTTTGAATAACAATATTATTTTAGATGTTAGTTTTTAAAATGAGCTTAAAATAATTAAATTTGGGGCAATTTTTATCATTTTTGGACCCTATTTTTTAAGTGGGCTTAAACCAATTGCATCATTAACAAGTCATTATATTTTATTAGATTGATCTGAAGTGTTAAATATCATCAAATTATGATTAAATATTAATAATCTTATTAAACGAGAGTGTGATTGAAACATGTTTCTAAAGAGAGGAATCAATTATTAAAAAAAAACTAAAGATCTATGTGGAACAAATCAAATTTTATGATTTTGAGGGTGTGATAGAAAATAAGGCTAGAACTTGAGGACCAAAATATAAATTATGTTAAATTGCATACATCATTAAAATTACCTAATTTGTAAAAATAGACAAGTCAATCAATTTTGTTAGATTAATCTAAGAGTTAAATCCGAATTGTTAGTAAATATAAGTGGTCTTATTAATATACCTATTAGCTTCCAATCAAAACTTATTCTTAAGAAGGAAGCAATTATAAAAAATTTCGAGATTATCATGTTTTGTAATTTAGAGGGTGTGATAGCAAATAGGACAAGAATTTTAGATATACATTTAATTTCATACAACAAAGAGTGACATATCATTCTTTAATAATTCTGATCATTACCTTAACTCAATTTTGCAAGTTGCCGGAAAAATTGCATACATATAAATTGTAGGGAGTTTCGGGGTAGCTTCCTTTTGAAGTGACTGACTTCGATATCATTTTCAAAAATTAAGTGTCATAAAATCTTACATTTATTAGTCTAAAAATCGATGTGTATCTACTTTTCGGGACAATTAATTAGATATAAATTAAGAATATGTAAAATCTCTCCGACATGTAAAATGTAAAATCTCTAGAGAGTTTCGGGCTAGAGACTTATGGTCCACATGTAAAATCTCTCCGACAAAAATATTTTAACCAATTTAAATAGTAAATATAAGATTGTACTTATAAATATACGTTGTTACATGGGTCACACTCCTAACACTACGACAACACGAAAGTTCACGAACTGTATTGTTATCCTCATCCAGCTTCGATCAGGTCGGAGATATCATGGCCATATCGAGTTCGTGATATTTTTTTTCTCTCCATATGAGGATGGCAACATGCATGTTCCAAGAAACTTTACAATTTAGGGATGGCAAATCCCTATTGGAGATATTAGATTTATTTCGAGCTCATGGTATTTTTCATTTCTATCTATATATAAGGATGACAATATAACATGTTCGGAAGAATTTTATAATCCAATCACACCTCAATCGGATCGTAGATACCAGATCCAAACAGGTCCAAAATATTTTATAATAAATGTGTATCTCCATAATAATATTTGTCGAGTTTTCTACACCTGATTGTAATTAAACCAAGTCTTAAACTAAATCAACTATGAATAATACAAACGAAACTCCCTTCGAAATTTTGTAAACCAAGGAATTAACTTAAATAACAAATCTTAACATCCATTTTATCGCCCCCAAAACAAACAATTCATATCTTAATATAATTTTTAACCATACATTTGGATGAATAACAAAATTCACATCTTTTTATTATTAACAAAGTACACCAACATATTCTTGAAATATCATAGTACATAACCACACTTTTATCATTTTATCATGTGTTAAATAAGTGTATATCTGCATAATAAAAAAATTCACCTTCTCTAACCTCAATATAATTAAACTATGACTTAAATCGACTACAAATAATATCAACAAAACTCACATAAAAAATATATGAACCACAAAAAAATAGGTTAAAATAACAAATCTTAACATTTCACTTATGTTTAGATAATTCATATATTAATATAACAGTTTACACATCTCATATAATATGAATATATCCGACAACTTTCTCACTCACGAGCTTATAAATAATTGTTTTGTTTTTGACCAAGTATTTTCAATAAGAGACCACACGCACCAAATCACACGTTCATAACATAATAATAACATAGCAACAACGTCTAAAAAGAAACTAAAGACCAAGTCTCTGGTCTTCATAAACACCTCCGCGTCTCTATACCTTTCTCTCTTCTTCAAAACATTTCACTCTTCAAAACCCAATTATTAATTAATATTGTAATCCATCAATCTCTTCTTCAACCTCCAAAATCCCCAAATCTCACTATGAACAACCCTTCGCCGAGTTCGTGACCATTGCTTCCATGGCGGCTTCCGGGTCAATCCCGATCTCGGTTTTTATTATCTGCTTCGTTTCTTGCTTTGGGTTGGTTTTTAGTTTCTCTACTTTCTCAGTCTCCGAGACGTCGGGCCGGGCGCTGGTTTGCGCCCTGACGATGTCTCGGGGACAGCAGCAGGGAGGACCCGTCCTCAACTGCTCTAGCTTCCCCGCCGGGATTGTGATCCCGACCCCGGCGGGGGAGGGGGACGTCTCCGGCCTGGCGGCCGGAGACGGGTTCCAGTGCGTCGTGAGGCCGACCGCGAGGTATGTTTCGGTCATGGGTTGTTTTCGGTTTTCGGGTGAAGGCCGTAACGCGACGTACAAGAGATTGTACAATGATTCGGTTTTGGACGGCCTTGTCGCCGGGAATTCTCATGTTTGCGGTCTGGTCCAGAACCGGACCGCGAACCGGGTCGAGTGCTGGCAGTGGCCGGAGTTCAGAACCGGAGGCAACAATCAATTTGTCTCCGACACGAAATCGATCGCGGTCGGGGAGGGTTTCGTCTGCGGGCTATCGGGCAATGGGTTGGTTTCTTGCGTCGGGATTGGCTCTGTTCCGGTTGGGGATTACCGGTCGATTTCAGCCGGGTTTCGACACGCGTGCGCAATATATTCGGGGAATGGCAGTATGACCTGTTGGGGGGACATGGCCGGGTCGAGCCCGATCGGCCAGTTCAAGGAATTGGCCCTCGGAGATAACCGGAGCTGCGGTCTCCGGTCCAATGGAACCGTGACTTGTTGGGGGGAAAGCAATTTCAGCCTCCCGATTGCTCTCCAACGGACTCATTTCCTCCGAATCGAAGCGAAACGATCCGTTTTCTGCGGAATCGTGGCCTCTAATTTCTCATTGTTCTGTTGGGGAAACGAGAATTTCCGGTCCGGCGTCGAGGTTTTTAAGGATGTCCTTCCGGGTACTTGTACGGACCCCTGCGCTTGTGGCCCGCTGATCGGGACCGGCCGGTTCTGCCCCAGGGAAGGATCGATCTGTGATCAGGATTGCAGCAGTGGGGGCGTCGGGCCGCCCTTGCCACCTCCAGAGGCGGCGAGGTCAACAAAGTCAACGGCGAGCTCTTGGATGGTGGCTTCCTTGGTGGTGGGTTGTTTTGGGACGTTGTGTTTGGTTTTGGTCGGTTGTTTCTTTCTCTACAAGCATTGCAAGTGTAGAGGGAGTCAGGTCCACGACTCCGGGCCCATCGACGACACTCTACAGATAACAAGTCAGAATCCGAGCCAGAACCAAGCAGACAATAGTGCGGATTCGTCACAAGGAGACACGGAGGAGGAACTGTCACGGAAGCTGGACAAGAGGCTCAGCAAGCTGGCGAGCATGGGAAACGGGGCCCACATGGAGGAATTCTCCCTCCAGGCCCTCCTCCGGGCGACGGAGAATTTCTCCGATGACCGGAAGATTGGCACCGGGAGCTTCGGGTCCGTCTACCACGGCGTGCTCGACGACGGCCGCGAGGTGGCCATCAAGCGGGCTGAGATGTCGACGCCGTCGTTCTACGCGGCCGACGCAACGCGCCGGGAGGAGAACCGGGACAGCGCGTTCGTGAACGAGCTCGAGTCGCTGTCGAGGCTCAACCACAAGAACCTGGTCCGTCTGTTCGGGTACTGCGAGGAGCAGAACGAGCTCGCTCTGGTCTACGAGTACATGAACAACGGCACGCTCCACGACCACCTCCACAAGCTGAGGAGCACCAACCTGATGTCCTGGACGACCCGGCTCGGGGTCGCGCTCGACGCGGCCAGGGGAGTCGAGTACCTGCACGTGCAGGTTTCCCCGCCTGTGATCCACCGGGACATCAAGTCGTCGAACATCCTGCTCGACTCGGGCTGGGTCGCCAAGGTTTCCGACTTCGGGCTCTCCCTGATGGGGCCAGACGACGGGGACACGCACCTGTCGCTCAACGCGGCGGGGACGGTCGGGTACATTGACCCGGAGTACTACAGGCTGCAGCGCCTGACGACAAAGAGCGACGTGTACAGTTTCGGGGTCGTGCTGCTAGAGCTCCTCTCGGGCTATCGGGCGATCCACAAGAACGAGTACGGCGTCCCCAGGAACGTGGTTGATTTCATCGTGCCCTACATCGTGCAGGACGAGATCCACCGCGTCCTGGACCCGAACGTCCCGCCGCCGACCCCATTTGAGATCGAGGCGGTGGCGTACGTCGGATACCTGGCGGCCGACTGCGTCACCCTAGAAGGCCGGTACCGGCCTTCCATGGGCGATGTGGTGTCCAGCCTGGAGAGAGCACTGGCGGCATGCTTGACGCCCCCTTCATTCTCCCGGTATTCCAGGTCGTCGTCGGAGATGATCACCACGACGCCCGTCTCGGCCCGGGCGAGGGCTTCCCGGTCCACGGAGTTGACTCCGGCTCCGGCGAGACCGAGTTTTCTCCGGTGGTCTTCGGTGTAGCCGCAACGTTGACAATGTGTTCGTATATATATATATATATATAAGGGCGGTGAAAAAGTCAGTCCACACTTTTGTAGAGCAATTCATTTTTCTTCATTTCAGATTCTTTGATTCTAATATTATTATGTGCATAAAAAAACATTTGACAATTTTATTTCTCTCTTTTAAATTCAAATACAAGTGCAATCATTTTCCCTTTGGTTTTGAATTTTCTTGATTACCAAGTCACGAGCAAGAAATAATTGGAACTCAAGGTTCGGTCTTTTCAACGATTCAAATTTATGGGCACCCCCTAGAAGACTTAGATTGAACATTTTGGGTAATAATGGCAATGGTTTAAATTCGGGGTGAATTCAGTGACCTCGTCTTCTATTTCGTCGAATCAAGAATATCCAATTCCCCTTGGGTTCGGAGATTTTTGTTTCTATGTAGGACGACAACCGAGAAACTCAGGGAGGATTTAGTGATTCCGTCCCCTGCATGTTGGATCGGGAATACCATATCTCCGTCGAGTTTAAAAATTTTCGTCATCCCTACATGTCAGCATACGGTCTTGACAGTTGTCCACAGCCACGTCAGTTTTACATTTGCTATAAGGGATCACTCTTCCTACTCCCAACACGCTTTCACGTGAGAATCGGGTGAGTAGAAATTGTTTCAAGCCCGACCCACCCAGAAGTTCACTCTGATAGATGAAAGCTCAGACTTGTTATTCAATCTGATAAATAATGACATAAAGGGTACGTCTAGATCCAATGCCAAACTCTGGTATCAAGTTAGAAACCCGACCCTCTTAAAAGCTCAAATTAACAAGTAGAGGACCAAACTAAGTATACTTCTTTCATTTAAATGTGATACCTTGTCAATCACAGTGCTTTAAAAATCTATGACTAGTCTTATTAGTCTCTGACTAATTTTCTATTAATTCTTGATTATTCAGTCAATCACAGTTTTTTAAAAATCGCTGACTAATCTGATTAGTCTCTAATTAATCCCTTATTAATTATCGATTAATCTTATTAATCCAACTAATTCCCGTTTAGTCTCTAGAGGCTCTAGCCTATCCACCCAACTAGCATCTAGCGTTTTTCGTAACACTGGTCACATTCAATCAATCAATCTGCTTCTCCTACAATGACAAAACTAATTTAAACAAGATAGTAATTCTAGAATCAATGACTTGACAAGTCTAGTCTACCAAAGGATTAAATCAAATCACAAAATGGACCATGAGGTCAATTATTTCAAAGATTTGAGGGGGCATAACAACCTGTAAAGACCATTTTCAGGCCACAAATATATATTCCCCTTTTCAACAATGATTTGAAACAAAAGACTTTGAATATTCAACACTTTCTTGGCACTATTCTTTGAATAATCAACTGCTCCCACCAAGTAAACAAACTATATACTTCTCCGAACCAAACAAATGAATAACAAACACTTCAAGAATAGACCATTTCTAGGGTTTTTTAATTACCTGAACGTACCGTTAGCTTGTGTGTGTATTTTTGTAAGCTGACGGAGACCCTGAAGCTGCCTCTGTTTGATGATGCCAAACACGTCCTCTTTTTGGCATGTTTTCATTTACCTGAAACAGTTGTCCAAATTTAGAGTTTATTGACATTTGACAGAGAAGGCAGAAATTAGAAATTAATTGTAGATGCTTATAGCAAGAAACAAAACTGGTAGGGTGTTACATAGCTATAAGGAATAAAAGTTGTTGGCGTGGTAGCTAAGAAGTCATGTAAGAGGAAAAATTTGGCAATCATCTAACTAATTATGCAATAAAATCACTTGATTATGAAGACAATGACATGAAAGCTATTGAAAATTAGAAGTACAGACCTTGAAAGCAGAATAGGAAATGGATGAATATCTAATTAGCCTAGCCCATCTAATTAGTGAATGGTGACAATGTCTGTTCTATTTAGCAGCAAGAATTAAATAGTTATAAACTGCTGGCAAAGGATTGGAACCAGCTACTTTATGTTTATGTTCCTTCACCCACAACTTTTGATCAACGACGGTAAATATGTAACAAGGACCATAATTTATGTTTTCATGTGCCGTGTATCAATTACTATCTGATCACACATTTGGAAATCTGCTTTCCAGCCCTTAAAGATTGGTCAAAACAGATAAAAATATGAAAAAAAGTACTAGCGTTAGATGTTTGACACGCCTAAAAGCTCAACCTGATAGGTAGAGGTTTAGATTTGTCATTCAAGCTAGTGAATGGATCCACATCTTTTTAATGTGGTACTCTGGCACCCCTCATCACGTGCAAGCGAGATTAAGAAGGTCCACAAAGAATTATGCACGTGGAACAACGAGATAGGCCTGAGCGTCCAAGGTGGCCTAGACTTGTTATTTAAGCTACTGAGTGGATGGATGAATATCTTTTCGATATCGTTACTTTAACACCTCTTCTCACATCCAGGCCAGATAAAGAGTGTGCAATAGACTATGCACGTTAAACAACGAAGGATTCCGCACGTGGAACAATGAGATGAGTTGTTGGCCTGTGGGGTGTAGGTGGAAGACCATCAAGCTTGGATGTTACGGTAAAAGTCCGACCCACCTAAAATCAAAAACTGATAGGTGGATGTCCAAACTTGTTATTAAAATACTAAATGCATCCACATATTTTCAATGTAGTACTCTAACAGCTAGTAGGTATCAAATAAAACTTCACATTCACCTAGAGTCGGTTAATTCACACTTCTACATCCCCGAACCCTCATTCCTTCAAAGAGAGTCCATGCAGTCCAATCCACTCTTACCCCGTTGCAAGTGCCAAGAAATCCTGGGAATTTTGTAAATCCATGAGCTTCACTTCTAAGACTAGCGACAAAGACATGACTCAAACATTCCAACAGATGCAGACGGAAAATAAAGCATCCTCTCTTCAAGCCGTTCTTTAGGCTTTTTGTTCTATTTCATTTTCCTCGTATTGTTTCTAGAGTTTCCTTTTCCCAACTTGGGAATTGACTCTCTTCTTTAATATAGTCGTTTTATTGTTGATAAAGAAAACTATATAGTTAAGTTTTAACCAAAAGCCTAAGCTATTAGGCGGCGGGGGAAAGGTAATGTTAACATACCTCAAACTTCACACTTCAAATGTAGGATATTTCAACACTTCTCCTCACGTGTAAACTACACAAAATGGGTGACCTACGTATGGATCAAAAATTAACATGTAAAGTTTTGGGTTGTAAACCTAACAATTGTATCACAGTTACCTCACACTGCACACATTTTCAATTTAAAATACTTGAGCATATTCATCATAAGTATACATATAATTAACAAGTTAACATCATCAAATACTTGTGACATAGACAATGGACCTGGTGATCATTTACTTCAACCAAAACAAGTAAACCGATAAATTCAGCAGCAAGCCAGCAACAACTTACTCTCTTGGCAATGAGCTCATATCGAGTTCTGATCTTCGGAGATTCTGATCTTGCCAATGCCACCGCCTTTAGATTACTCCAAACCAAGAAAGTTCCAATTCAACCCAATTGCTATTGCATTATAATTGATAACATATCCAACTGAAGCAAGGCAAATAAAATAAATTAAAAAGATAATCGCATTTCACCCCCCAACAAAAAAAACAACCTCAATCTACATTCCAATCGCCAGAAATTTCAAGTAAATGAGAACGTATCTACATTCCAATTGACTTTAAAATTGATTCCCAATACAATTTCATTGAATTTATCATTGAAGATAAAATCATAATGATCACATTCTTTGATACCAACCTTCACAGCAAAAAATTAATTAAGCTCAAAACCTATGTTGAAATCGGCAAGAAATCCCAAATTAATAATGACATGCTCATAGTCGTAACCTATCTACAAACTACATTGAATAAATCAGCTTCAGTGACATTAAATCGGTTCTCATCACATTTTCCTGAGATTTAAAAATCCTCAAATTCACACATAAACGAAACCATTTCATAAGATCGAATTGAAAAGGATCGAAGAGGGTTACCGGAAATCGAAGAACGATGATGAAGGTGATGCTTTCGATTGAGCATTTGCGTTTCGCGTCATCGACTACTGGTTCTGCAGGTTTCTGAAGCTGAAATTCACCATTTCTTCGTCGTCTCTGGCTCTGTGTCTCTGTTTCTGAGTCTGTAGGAGAAGGAAGGAGAAGAAGGCAAAAGGACTGGTTCTGGTGGGGTGTGGGCCACCTTTTGTGGGCCTCAAGCCCAATATAGCCCATGATAACTAACCGGCCCAACTCTGCACCAAAGCCCGTTTAAACACAATCCCATTCCACGGAGACAATTTTTCAATTTATTCTCGTATTTATTACATAAAGTCTTTGCTAGTATGAGTTGGACAAAACCTTTGGGATCTAGTCGAAGCTAGTAGAATTTTTATTTTTATGTATTTTAAATTTATATTAAGTAAATTAATAGTGTTGTGGACTAACTAAAATGAAAATCACTCGTCTGACTCGTTTGGATTCGCCCGCCTCGACCCGTATGGTCGTCCTGCTGACTACCGGTAATTGGGCCACTAGTATCGACTTCAGCGTCTACTCGGCGCTTAGGCGGCCAACTAGTCCAATTTATACAACACTGGTCTCCGCTATTTCGACTCAAACTCTTTTTTAGACTAAAATTTAATAATTGTTATATGATGTATAATAATTTGTTTATAATTTGACTACGACGAAATTGATTAAAGAAAAAATGGTGAAAAGGTAATATATACTTTGATAATTTTGCAAGAGTGTGTTGTATATAGTTAATGACAAGAGTGTATGGTGAATTTTACTTTTTCGTACAAAATGTATTTATTTTTAAAAAATAATAAAAATACCTTAAAAATTAAGAATTTCTTTTTAAATTTTTGACTTATGGATAAATTTTGCATTATTTAATTTTAGTAAATTATTTTTATAATTATTATAAAAAAATAATTTTGAATTTAAAATACAATTTCATCATTTTTATAAAATATATCAAAAAAACAAAATTGACATCAAATTTTATAGAAGAACTTGATCACAATTTATATAAGACTTGCCTGTTAATTAAAATATAAATATAATATAATATATTAGGTAGCTAGAAGTGTTAAGTGACAAGACATCTCCACATATTTATTATATTAATAATAAATCAGCAATTCATCTCTCTCGTCTTTTATATAATTCTTGCTTATCAAAAAAAGGTCTTGTGAGCACTTCATGCTCTCATGTCGGTGGACAAAAAGGTTCTGGAGGAAGGTTCATAGGTGGTGGAGAATGCCTTACACCTACTCGCAAACGATTCACGAGCTATTTATGGATTGAATCTCCAAAATTTCAGAGGGACAATGAGAGCTTTGAGCATACTGATCACTATGAGGTTCTGATACATCTGGGTTACCAGAAACAACAGGATCTTTAGAGGGGAGGAGAAGACACCGAGCGACGTGCTTAGATCGTTGTAGATGCGCTCTTACACGTTCATGCAGACAGACGAGGGACGTGGAGTCCAATCTTGGATGGAGGACCGCACGCTTCCTATTTGGTGCGTAAACCCAATGATAGTTTTGAAATCGATTTTGTCTTAGGCTTTTGCCTTGTTTTGCTTTCTTTTTGGCCAGCTTCACCCATGCTCTGTACTTTTCTCTCTCGTCATTTATATAATTATTGCTTATAAAAAAATAGTCATGGAGAAACTATATATGGGAACTTTAGAATAATCTCAATAAATGCAGTCATATGGTAACTCTGTATGGTAGATTTGGGAATAATTAATCTCTATAAAAGCATTTATACTTACCTTTGTAGGGTTTTACCTAATTTTTTGATGTGACAAACCTATAACTTCAGTGACATGAAATTATAGGTCCATGTGTCTAAAATAATAATATGTTAGTTGTTACTTTATAAAAGTGATTAAAATCATTTTTTTTTTCAATATATCAATTTATTTTTCTTTAAAACCCAAAATTTTAAGCCAAAATTTATTTTTCATCAAATCTATTCTGTTTCTGGTTAAGCTTGTCTTTAACTTATTTTAATAATTAGTGAGTTTTATTAATAGATTATACAAGAGGATAGAGTTGAGTTTGAAATGTTCGATATATATACCGTTGAAGTTTTATAAATAGTTGTATTTTTAATTTGTGCGATATATGAATTTACGTTTTATGCTTTAAGAATTTTAGGGCCGCTCATGGTGGATATAGAATCACGTGTATCAAATTTTATCGGTAAAGAGTTAATCAGTTACACTACGATTTTCTTGTGTGGACAATCTAGAAACCAGATCAGAACTCTCCAAGTTGCTCATAATAGATCCAGGAACAACCCAAAAATTATTGATTGAGCTCGTGATGTCCAGTATGGTTAAATTTGGCGTATCAATTTAGTAGGTCAGTTCCAATTTTTATTAATAAATTGATCGATTCATAATCAGTGATAAAAAATACTAGGCAATAGTAGGATGAAGTGACCTTTTCAAAATAAATTGAAGATTTAATCGAAATATTTTTTTAAGAATAGCGTCCTTAACAATATGTGATATATGGGTGAGTATGGACCTAGTTGGGGCGAGTTACACTAATTATTGAACTCAACATAAATGAGAGGGTTAGAGATATGAGGTCTCATTAACCGACCCGGTTGGGGCGGTTTCTAGCTGACTAGGGGCGAGTTGAATCCGATCGGATTGGAAATTTTACCTAATCCGGCTTGCCATCCAGAGCCATTTATTTTATGGGCTTTTGAATCCCAAAATCGATTAAAAACCAAGCATGGACATTAAAAATATACAATAAACTTGACATTAAAACACCACACATAATTATACGGATGGTTGTTACACAAAAACTTTTAACATCACAACCAAACCAGCCCGGATCAAAAAAACAAAAACATAGGTTAATCTTCGTTCAAAATATGTTCAATATATCGTTTAATTCTTCAACATCAACTAAGAATACGCAAACAAGATATGATTCTTGAACATAATTTAATTGGCATTATATATTTGAATAAGGATTGAGTTAAGCTGAGTTGGACCGGGTTATATATTTTCAACTTGCCATCAGGCCCAAATACTAGCGGATTGTATTTTTGGACCCGTCATCCATCCGGATCACACTGAATTGGGCCTCATAGTAGGGATGACAAAAAGAATTAAGACTGACAGACACCCGATTCACCCGCCCCGATCAAAACGAGTGAACCCGACAAAATTCGGGTGCAGGTTTTTGACCGGATTTTTTTAGCGGGTGCCAGACAAGTGGACATATACCCGTTCCGAAGCTGACCTGCACCCAAAAATACTTTTAAAGTAATAATTAATTTAAGGGATAATGACAGTTTGTTACACCTAACTATAGCGAAATGACACTTTCATACCCTAACTACTTTAGTCTTTTTTTTAGTACCCTGACAATTTTTTTGTGACAATCTACCTCTAAAATGCCTAAAATACATAAACTACCATTGGTTTAAGAAACCATTAATTGAATTGGTTTCATTTTGTTTATCTTTGGTTCAATTTGGTTTATATTTAAGATGCAATTACAATTATGCCCCCAAATCTAAAATTAAATATGAACCATTTCAAATCTGATTTGATAAATCAAATTGGACCAAATCTATTCTAATTTCTTAAACCAGGAGTACTTTAGTCATTTTAGAATATGTTGTCACAAAAAGTTTGGCAGGGTACTCAAAAAGAGAGAAAAGTAATTAGAGTATGAAAATGTCATTTCGCTATAGTTAGGTGTAACAAAATGTCATTATCCCTTAATTTAAATATTATAATAATATTCTTAATATTTAGAATTTTTAAAACCTAACCTGAGTTTTTAGATTATATGTTTCTTTTGCGGGTCAGATTTTGGGTTTCGAGCAGGTCGGCCATTCGTTCAATATGAACGGATGTGGGTTTGACAAAATATAACATAAACCCGTCTCGTTGCCATTCCTATTCCACAGCGGATGGATTGGTGCGGGTGGGCGAATTTTCTTCCGGGCATGCTTTGTAACCTTGTGTGGGGTCCCGCCAAGCAAGAGGACGCGCTACGTGGCGGTATGTTCGCCACAGCGAAATCAAAATCACAACGGACCGAAAAAGAAATAGAGCCCATTGCGGTGCTTTTTGTTGTCCACACACTTCACACACTGCAACAACCACCACCAAATCCTCACCATGACGACGACGACGGAGGAGAAGCTCCGGCACGACGGAGGATCGGCGATCGTGGCGGTGAATCCGAACCCGAAGAGCGGACTCGCCTCCAAGCTGGTGGATTTGCTCGAGAGGCTCTTCGTCAAGCTCATGCACGACCGCTCCAAGCCTCTCCACTACCTCGCCGGAAACTTCGCTCCCGTTCCCGGCGAGACTCCTCCCACCGCCGACCTCGCCGTCAATGGCTCTCTCCCTGTGAGCACTCACTCTCACTCTACTGTCTAGTCGAGCTTTTTTCGCTTCGATTTTACCTCCGCTTTGATTTTCTCGGCAACCAAACAGATCTCTTGAACTAATTGATTTTGCCTTTTGGTAGTGTTATGTGTTTTTCGTTTATTGTTTTCTCGGTGGAAGATTGATGAGAAATGAGTTTCAGAAGCATTAATGTTGCTCATATGCGTGTGATTTTCTTTTGCAATTTTCTCGGTAAACAAACAGAATATAAACCACTCTACTTTGTTCACATATGTGTATGAATTTGTTTGTTCATCAAATTTGTTTTCACAGCCGATCTCGCCGTCAATGGCTTTCTCTCTGTGAGTACTTTCACTCTACTGTCTAGTAGAGCATTTTCGCTTCGATTTTACTTCCGCTTTGATTTTCTCGGCAACCAAACAGTTCTCTAGAAGTAATTGATTTTGCCTGTTGGTAGTGTTATGTGTTTTTTTGTTTATTCTTCCTTCGGTGGAAGATTGATGAGAAATGAGTTTTGGTTGGGAATCGAAATGCACAGAAGCATTAATGTTGCCTTTTTGTCGCTAAACAAGCAGATTATAAACACCTCTATTTTATTCTCGTATATGTATGAGTTTGTTCCTCAGATTTGTTTTCTGATGGATAGATGAGGAATGAATGTCCGATGAAATTTCGTTTATGAAGTTTAGATAGAGAAGTATTTGTTACAGCTTAGTATATGTTTAATTTTCCTTTTTTCTCAGCATCCAACCAGAGCATGGTATATGTATATTTCTAAATGAATTCTCCTTCAATTTTCTCGAATATAGATGAGAAATGAAAATACAGTAAGCAAGTCGTGTTTTTTTATTTGTACTTTCCAGATTATCAGAATGTTAGTTGTATGAAGCAATTTTAGATGTCTATGGATACATGTCTTTGGATCTTTGCTATACATTTTAAATTTTGTGATTGTAACATACAATAACACCTGAAATTTTGTTATAGGAATGCTTGAATGGAGAGTTTGTAAGGGTTGGCCCCAACCCCAAATTTTCCCCCGTGGCTGGTTATCATTGGTGCGTTTTCTTTTGTCATCAAATTATGTATTGCAATATTTTAGCACTTACCCGACTAGTTTGTTGTTGAATTTACTAATTCACCAATTAAATGTGCCTTCTATTTATGAAACGCCTTCTATCATTTTTTTGTTCCATTTTGTAAACTTGGGCTTAGTCGGTTTTGTGCTCTTTTTGCAGGTTTGATGGCGATGGGTACGTGAAATCTGCTGTCTTGTAACATGAATGCAGAATTTGTACATTTGAAACGTTCTGAAGAACTAATGCTACTGGGAATTTGCGACTGAAGGAAATAATAAACTCTATTAGTATTAGCATCTGGCGTGCTATTACCATGCTAATGTTTGGATTACCAATTATTTTAGCGTAAATGATTGCCTCACTAATCAAGTCAGTTATGATCATAGATGTTTCTTTTTACGAATTTGCAGTATGGTTCATGGTCTGCACATCAAAGATGGGAAGGCCACGTATGTCTCTCGTTATGTAAAGACATCACGTCTTAAGCAGGAAGAATATTTTGGAGGTGCCAAGTTTATGAAGGTATACCACTATATTCACAACTTTTTTCCTTCTGTTAAAGCTGCTATGTAGATAGAGATTTTATTGCTCTTGATATGTCATATGCAGATTGGAGATCTTAAGGGATTCTTTGGATTAATCATGGTTCACATGCAAATGCTTAGAGCAAAATTGAAAGTACTGGATGTTTCACAGGGATATGGAACAAGTAAGGTTTTCAAGTATGCCCTTTTTTATCTATTATGAGAAGCGACGCAACTGAGTACCCTTAGCAAATATTTTCATCTCCTTTCCAGAAAAAAAATCTCTTGCTTTGAGCTTATGCACATGTAACTGCAAATATATTATCATATGTTTCATATCATGAAATGAAGAATTCTGCTAGATTAGGAACAAACATACCCCTCCTTATGTTAGATTTTTTTTTATCGGTAAATTGTATCAAGATTTGGGCTCGACTATGCTATGATGAAGCAAGACAGCACCAAACTTGTTATGTTAGATTTGTTTGTCCTCCAGCAACCGAGATAAGCATAATGCTTATACAAGTGTCATGTCTTTTAATGGTCAAAATGAAACTTGAACGTGAGATCCCTACTTCTTAATATATGTATTCTGTCACCTCACTGGTACATTAAGTTACAAACACTCTCGAGTGTACATTGTTGGAAATGCTATAGAATCTAACTCATTGTCATTCTCTTCCAGGTAATACAGCTCTCATATATCACCACGGGAAACTTTTAGCACTTTCGGAGGGTGATAAACCTTGTAAGTTATCCTTTTTATCTCCAATTTATCTTTCAAAAAACAACAAAATTTAATAGTACCAAATAATTTACTACAGTTGCTCCATGTTCCCATTTATGATATATATTCTCTCGTGTTTGGTGGAGAGCTACAATTTTATCTATATTTTACTGTGCAGATGTCCTTAAAGTTCTAGAAGATGGAGACCTGCAGACACTTGGCATGCTGGATTATGACAAGAGACTGTCACATTCATTTACTGCTCACCCGAAGGTGGACCCAGTCACTGGTAAAATCCATCGTTGCGAAGTTTAATGAACTAGTTCTTTTTATAATATTGCGAATGAACGTACATGCATACATGTTTTGATTAATTTTTAAAATTCACATGTGCAGGAGAGATGTTTACATTTGGATATGCACATACAGCACCATACATTACGTACAGAGTTATTTCGAAGGATGGTTTCATGCATGACCCAGTTCCAATAACCATTTCAGAGCCCATAATGATGCATGACTTTGCCATTACTGATAATTATGCAATTTTCATGGATCTTCCTCTGTATTTTAGACCAAAGGTAAAGCTTTAATCTATTTCTTGCGGTCTTAAATTTTTTGCACACAGTTGCAAAATGTTAGGTCATTGGATGTGCATAAAGTTCACACAAATATAAAGTAGGGAAAGTCTAATGCTTGTTCTGTAATGATACCAAGAGAGGGTTAAACCAAAATACTATTTAAAATTTTCGTTATATTATTTTAGTAGTAGTTCTATAACCCATTAAAGGTTTGACAGAACTCGTTAGAAGTGAAAGTGATTTATTACATGCAAAGGAAAAACTCCACATCTATATCATTGATGGTAAAGTTTCTATGATTAATATCTTGTATAATATAGGAGTAAATATGGCTTTCATAAGAATCACTTTACTATGTTAAATCCTGAGTTAGAATTGCTCTACAAACATTAGATTAGAATTTACAGCTTTCTTGCTGATGACAAAATGGTTTGGATCTATAATATGTGAGAAGGTTCATACTGACCATCTCAAAGGGGTTCTTAGCTCTATTATAGGGATTAGGTTTTACTCCACTTCTCCTTTAATTGCTCAGTTCTTTATTCCATAACTATGTGTCTATCAATGAACTTCTACTCTAGGAAATGGTGAAGGAAAACAAGCTGATCTTTACCTTTGACGCGACAAAGAAAGCTCGCTTTGGTGTACTTCCGCGCTATGCTAAGGATGATCTCCTAATCAAATGGTTTGAGCTACCAAACTGCTTCATATTCCATAATGGTAAGCCCACCATCATTTTTCGGATTCTATAAATTGCAAAGTTTGTTTCTCTAACCTTATATCATCTTATCTTATGTGTGCTATATAGATGATTGTGTTAAGTTCTAATGAGTATTACTAGTAACTACGGGAAGTATGGTTTCATTTTTTTTCATGTTTTAGGGTATTGTTGACTGGGTATTCCTAGAACCTGTCCTTTTGAGTTGAGCAGCTTATCAAATTAGCAAATGCTTCGGCTGACCCCTTTATGCATTATTGAAGATGCACAATTTCTCTTGGTTATGTTCTAATTTTTTTTAATTTCTCCTTATTAGCAAATGCTTGGGAAGAGGAGGATGAAGTTGTTCTAATCACCTGTAGACTTGAAAATCCAGATCTAGATATGGTGAATGGGGCTGTCAAGGAAAAGCTTGAAAATTTTACAAACGAGCTGTAGGGAACTCTAGCCAAATTTTATTAATCCGAAGACTTTCTATATTACAATGTGTTTCAAGGCTGTTTTTTTATTATTGTCAGGTTCGAGATGAGGTTCAACATGAAAACTGGTGAAGCTTCACAAAAGAAACTGTCAGCTCCTGCTGTAGATTTTCCCAGGGTGAATGAGAATTACACTGGCAGGTAAGGATCTGCTGGAAGTTCAGTATCAATACCCTTGAGAGGAATCATGCATAAGTACATAAGTAGGAGTATCAATACCCTTGAGAAGAATCATGCATAAGTAGGAGTGTAAACAAGTCAAGCCTTTAACGAGCCGTTCGAGTTCGACTCATCAAATATTAGGCTCACGCTCATTATAATCAAGCCTGATTGGTTAAATATTTGACTCACACTCATTATAATAGAGCTTAATGTAACGGCCCAAGACTTTAACTCAAATTCCTCAGGGCATTCGGCACTTAGGCACGGATTTGGGTCCATATTACCCTAAGCAAGGGCGGATCTAGGGGGGGGGGCCCCCCTTGGCCGGAGAATTCGAAAATAATTAGAGATACAAATTTGTTTGAAA